>JAJLVH010000792.1:0-15838 GCA_030570155.1 Magnusiomyces magnusii
TAGTTGCAATGATGTCGAAAACAAATGTAATTCTTCATCTACCAATTTTTACATTCATAACGGTTCTGAAATTGTTGTTTGTGACAGTGCTTACAAAAACAAATTAGAGAATGATGAAATTTGCTCGTTTGGTTATACTGTTGGTAACTCTCCATCTTCTGCTACTTGGGCTGGCGAATTTCTTGAACAATTGTTTGATACTGAAAAACTTGAAGGAATGGGTCTTAAAAACTATCAAGATTCTTATAAAGGTGCCATTGGTTTAGCTGGAAACGATACTGAAAAAGCTGTTAGAAACAAGAAATCTCTTATTTACTTTGCTCTTGATGCTTGGGCTTATGATATTGCTGTTCCTGGTGTTGGATGTACTGGTAATGTTTCTACTACCTTCAACAGCACTAATGCTAGCAATAGCACTTCCAACTCTACTGGCAGTATTACTTCTGCTAACAACAACACTCTTACTGCCTCCAATTCTCAAATTGTTGTCATTGCTACTGCTTCTAATAATGATGTACTTGGCTCTGTATTTCTTTCTAGATCTTCTTCTGGCCAGGTTTCTTCCAGTGACAATTCTCGTGTTATTACCACATCGCTTACTCTTTCTAAAGACAATGCCGAAGATGCATTATCAACTGCTTCTTCATCCTCTTCTCAGTCTTCTAATAACAGAGTAGCTACTGTCACCCGAACTATTTCTCCATCTTCATCTTCTAACAATAGAATTGCAACAGTCACACAAACAATTGAATCTTTTTCTTCTTCTCCATCGTCTTCACCCTCTGTTAATAGAGTAGCAACAGTTATCCAAACAATTTCTTCATCTTCATCTTCATCTTCTATTAATAGAGTAGCAACAGTCACCCAAACTATTTCCTCATCTTCATCTTCATCTTCTATTAATAGAGTAGCAACAGTTACCCAAAAAATTTCCTCATCATCTTCGTCTGAGAATAACAGAGTAGCCACTGTTACTTCAACCCAACTTCCAGAAGAATCATCTTCATCTGATAATGATAGAGTAGCTACTGTCACTTCAACTCAACAATCTGAATCTTCATCTTCATCTGATAATGATAGAGTAGCTACCGTTACGTCTACTCAACAGCCAGAGGAATCTGACAATGATAGAGTAGCCACCGTCATCTCAACCCAACAGCCTGAATCTTCAGAAAACAACAGAGTAGCTACTGTTACGTCTACTCAAGAACCCGAATCTTCATCTGATGATGATAGAGTCGCCACAGTCACTTCAACTCAACAAGCAGAGGAAACAGACGACAATGTAATTGCTATTTTCACCTCAACCCAACAATCTGAAGAATCTAATAATACCGGGGTAGCTACTGTTTCTTTCGCACCATCTAAAGAATCAGAAAGTAACCGAGTGGCCACAGTTACCTCAACTCAAGAACCTGGATCTCTAGAAAATAATGGAATTGTCACAGTGACTTCGACTCAACAACCCAACGAAACTGAAAATAGAATTCTTACCGTCACATCTACTGAAGGTTCATCATAAATTAGTTTCAATCAAAGGTTGTCACTAACCATAATATAATCTGATGAGTTTATGTTTTTTTTACTTAATATCTAATGCTTTTTTTAATGAATCAATGTTTTATGCTTTTATATACTTTCAAGACTACTTGTAAATAATGTAGCGTGTAGTTTCCAATTAGCAACCGTAACTACAACCATTACGAGTTACCCTGCCTGATTTGTTTGTGTGCATTTAACGGAAAAACGTTTAAAATGGATGTGTAACAATCAGTCACATATTACATGAGAAACAACGGGGCATGACTAATCACTGCATTTATTACAAAACAATTAAACATTTTAGCCAAGTTGTTACAGTTCATGCAACAGGTTATACACTTGGTGCGTGACCAAGTGCAGCACCACCAAGACTAAAAAAAAAAAAAAATTAAATAAATAAAACATGAGAATTTATTTTCTTCTTCTTACTTATTTTTCAGACCATCAATAAAAACATATTTTTTTTTTTTTTTTTGAATCTGTAAATATCAAATTATTGGATACGAGAACCTTTAAAATACTTTAAAGAAAGTTATTCGCTTTATTATTATTCTTTTTTTTATTTGTTGGACAAACAAATACCGTTTATAGTTTTCATTATTTGCCAATACTTTAGAACAAAAAAGACTGAAACAATTGATTTTTAAATTCACGTTTGAAAGATTTTCTCATTTCTTGACTTTATTTCAAAGGTTTTTGGTTTCTTGGATTTGAAGAACGAAAAAAAAAAAAAAAAATAGCTGGAAATAACAACAACAGCCAAGAGAAAAAACAATAATATTTGGTGGTTTTATATTTATAATCAGTTATTTTGTTAATTCTATATATCATCATAAAATAACAACGCAAGTGTAGATTGTTGCTTTTGTTTGTTGTCATTACTCATTATTCAGGTTAGTTCCTTGTCTCTTTTTCATTCTCAGCAGTGATTGGAAAGCGATTTGTATCAAAAGACGAGCCACTAGCGGATTCATTGAGAAAAATCCGTTTGTTGAAGCACGTTTGGATGGCCCTAACGCGTCATAAAAACCATACAAAATCGCTTTTCCGCGCCCGACTGGTTCTCCATTCTATATACGCAATTCTTGACCACTAACTTTTCCAACCGTTTGTGAATATAGCACCACTCGTTTCTTTTTAAAAAGAGCGTCAAACCATCTCTTGTCCATAGACGAGACCCTTTTGTATTATAAGTTGATCAGAATCTCTCAAGGATTTGGCGTATTTTAAAGGAAGAAGACCTGGTTTCTATTTTGATTTAATATATATATTCCACACACATTTTTAATCATGGATTCAAGAGATACGCTTGATTTTCTCAATAATTATATGCTTGGTCAACAAGTCTCTGACCCGTCCAGCGCTTCTCACTTGGTTGTACAGCCCGATAATCATGACCTGGCAAGCAATCAGTCTATGAACCCGTCCTCGTCTTCTAAAAGCACCGCCAACGGCCATTCCAGCTTCATAGATGGACTTTCGGACTATTCCCTGGAGTTTGCACAGCAGTCCGAAGAACCTCATAGAATCCCCGCTACCCAACCCCCCGTCGCTTCTTCTTCTGCAGCTGCTCCAAACACCCAATACCAAGCCCAAAACCAGTATCACCAGTACCAAGAGAGCCAAAATGCGTCTGTTGCTGACCAGGGCTTTGTTCCCAACGATTCCAGCGGAATAGACGCTTACCTGTCATTATTTGAGGTCCCAACCTCTTCTTCGTCCAACACTCCCACGACCAACACTTCTGTTGACAACGACCCGCACCACCCGGTCCAAAACAGTTCTAGCTTCTTTAGCGGTTCCTATAATAATATTGACTCCATGGCCTGGAAACATGAATCAACTTCCACTCCTGCTCCCGCTTCCTCCAATAACGTAACACACTCACAGCCGGTTCCGCCTCACCCAGCTTCTGCGTATATGAAAAACCCTAACCCCGGGTACTTTTCGCAGCCGCACGCTCCAACAACGTCGTCCTCGCCTGCTCCAGCGTCGGCCTTGCTTGATTCGGGCTCTGTTGATCCTTCTAGCAATGGCTTTGACGTGTCTTCGGGCACCGACTTGAATACCCAGTTCTTGACCGAATTGGCAAGTACCGCAACTTCTAATTCCCAATTTGCTCAGGGACCAGATCAGTACAATCCTAATTTTGTATCTTCATCTCAGCAACAGGGTACTAATCAGAGAGCCGATAACACTGTTCATTTCCAAAATCTTCCAGGAAATAACAGTTATTCCTCTTTTCAAAATGCATCCAATGTTCAGTCGAACCAACCTGTCTTTGCATCAACAACTGCTACCAAAACACTTACGGTTAAACCTCAGATACAAACTACAGCAAGCATTTCCAGGGATAACGTTAAAAAACAAAAAATTGGAGCAAATTATACAAATAAAATGTATGAAGGTTTATGGGAATCATCAGTGCAACTTCTTGAAAACAAATCACCCAGTGACCGAGTTCGCGTAACTGTGCGAGCAATTGTATTGGCACACGCAAAAAGTTCCATCACTGAGCTGATTAATCGTTTTATTCGATACATTTCACAACCCGATGTCGTCAGTCCTACGATACCCGATCCTGACGAATTTGCTATTGCATTTGAAGTTGTATACGACGAAGCTCCCGAAAACTTTTGGACCGGATTGCGTACAAAGGCCGAAGTTTTGACGCGTATGAAGCTTTGGCTTACTCGTATGCTTAACCACAGAAAATTTGAAGGCATGATTCCCGTGTTGAAGGCACTGTCTAAAATGTCAATCACAACAGAGGTGCTTGAAAGCTATCAGTTTGCCAACATCATCAATATTGCACGTGCCGACGAAAATCAGCAAGTTAGTTTTTATTGTGCGCAAATTCTGAAACGCGCCGATCAATTGGCCACTATCTACTCTCTTGCGAGTAAAAACGGAACCGCGTACCAAAAACTACCGCCAGTTCCCCAGCCTACACCTTACCCTTACATCAATACCGCTGGTGGAACTTCTGTTGGGATCAGCAAGTCTGTTTCGCCACCCGTTATTAATGGGGCCACTTCAGTCAGGAGATCTCCCGTTGCTATAACCAAAAAGTCTGCATTACCCGGGGAAAAAGCAAGTACAGCAAGAAAATCATCACCAATAACGACGACTGATGCAAAACCTGCATTGTCTCAACGCAAAGTAGCATCAAAAACTTCACTCGCTGTTTCAACTGCAGGAGTACCAGGAAGCACGACAAAGTCTAAAGTTGCGTCCCCTACAGCTGCTTTTGCAAGTGCAAAAACCAAGACTGTGACAACACCCAAGGCTCCATTACCACCTATTGAGCCAATCACTAGTAGCTCAAGAAAGAGAGCTAAAGCTGAGGCAGCAGCTGCCGCCGCCGCTGCAGCAAAATCAGGAAATTCAACATCTAGTCGTATAACTAAAAAGGCAGCAGCCAAATCTTCAGATCGCAACTCTAAAACAATGGGAAATTTCACTATACCAAGACGTTCTACAGATACCAAATCTTCAACAACGACACAATCGCCATCATCAGTACCATTGTCGACATCTTCTGCCCAACCAACCGGCTCCACAGCATCATCGTTTTTCAAGACACTCAAAAAGGTTCAACGCCAGCCAACAGCTTCTTTGTTAGCAAAAGTGAAGAATGATTCTCAAGCATCACAGTCAAAATCTTCAGCACCTTCATTTTCCTTTTCTAGTCATTTAAAGTCACTTCGTCAAGGTAACAAGAAGAAAGAGGTTGAAATAATAAGCAGTGAGGTAGTATCTAGTACCAACCCCAAAAAACGAAAGAAAAAGTCTGTACGATGGAGAGAAGAGACAAATTTGGTCAGTGTACGAGAATACGAGCTTGATCCAGAAGAGCGGGCTAGCAAACGTTCAGGAATGGGTAAAGATTTTGATGCCAAGTTTTTGGATTATAATGAAGGCAAGAATGCGTTTTCGTTGGCGAAATCCCAAGGCACATTTATGACTACGGGACAGGAGTTTAATCAACAATTAGCATGGTACACACCTCAAAAAATCATTATGCCGGAAAGTATGGCGGACAAACTTGAGGATTTGCCAACGTCTCGTGGAGGAAAACTTCCAATTGACAGCGTTGAGGCAGAAGAACGTCGCAAGAGGGAGGAATCTACGCTTATGGCGATTTATATGAGCGATTCTGAAATCCCAGATACTCCAAGTGAAGTCGAAGCGTTGAAGGAAACGGCGGATCCCAATCATAACACAATTACGATACCATTGGCAAACGAGTTGTTGTCTGATTCAGATTATCTAAGTGCTTTAAATGGTAATAATGATGATAATACTATTAATAATGATGATAATAATAATAACAATGTCGATAACAATATTAACAATATGGGATCGATGCCAATGATGGGAATGCCATTTTTCATGCCACCACCACCAATGGTAGTTAATGGTAATGGATCATTTGGAAACCCAACACCTCCAGCACCACAAGGAAACGCAGACATGGACGCTATTTCGTCATTACTCAGTGGGCTTAAACAAACAATGATGCCGGCTCCACAAGTTGAAGAACCTCAGAAAAATGAATACAATCCAATGCAGCCCAATGCTGCAGCACTTTTGTCGCAATTTTTCAATAATGGAAATAATGGTAATGGGGGAATGGATTTAGGGTTTAACAATAATGGCAACAGCAACGACAACACTGCTAATAAAAACAAAAAGACTACTCGAAATAGTAAAGTTCTTACAAGCAAAATATTAGAACTTCGAAGCCGAGATGTCCGAGGAATAGTGCGAAATGACAAAACAACGGCAGACAAGTGGAAGTTTCCTTGTCATTTTTTCAAGGAACAGTGTGGTAATGGAGACGCGTGTCCATATTTGCATATAGAAGAAGAGTAAAAAAAAGAATATCGACTTTAAAGAATAGTGTTTTGAAGGAGCGGTAGAGAATAAAGAGGTTTAATAAACGACGGAATATACTTTAACATATTTAATAAATTTAGTTTACAATTGTACACAATTCTGTTTTCTGATTGGCAAAAAATGAAAAAACGAAATTGGGCAACGGCATTTTCACGTGCAAAAGCTTAGTCATCATACATACAAACGTTTATTTTTCTGTTTTTGCTTTTTTGCTTTTTTGCTTTTTTGCTTTTTTGTTTTTTTGTTTTTTTTGCAAACCAAAGAATTTTTGGTTGCTTTCGTTTTTAATCTTTTTTTATTTTTTTTTTTGCAAAGATAAAACATCATAACTTTGGCCATCAAGAACAATTCGGGTCCAAATAAACAACACAAAGTGTCGCTGGAACACGAATATAACCCGTTTATCCCCCTTTTCTTACTATCTTTAACCAGCAACTTCTGTGCGTGGTTAACGAAAACAGTGCAACAACAATCATTTTTTTCATTTCCACAAGTTATCATCTCTTGTCAGATACACGACCTCTTGCAAATTCAAATTAGTTGATATATAAGGCCTTTTGACTAAACGAGCGTTTTCTATTTATCATAAAAAAAATACCATTTCTACAACTTTTAAAGTTGAAATAATTTAAAAAATCAAAATTGTTTTTAAAAAAATGACATCTGACGGTGGCGACGATATTCCATATGATCCCCGGAAATACCCTATGCGACTTTTGGGTGCACAACTCGTGGTTGCTGCTTTACTAGGATTCGGTGCCTTGTTGACCTTTTGTGTGCTTCGAATCAAATGGCCAAAATTGTTTGATGCTAGGAGAGCACGAAGAAATGAACTACCAAAACTTTCAAAATCGTTCTTTGGCTGGCTTGTCACGCTATACAAAATCACTGATGAAGATATATTAGAACATGCTGGTTTGGATGCTTTTGTTTATCTCGGGTTTTTCAAAGTTTCAACCGTTCTTTTCACAGTATTAACAATGTTTGCTGTCACAATCATCAGTCCCATTAGACTTCATTACACCGGCAATTATGATCAAGGCGAAGATAACGAGGCATTAATGATGTTGACAGAGCAAGCGTTTAAACTTTTAACGCGCCAAGCCTTAGACACATCGAAAGGCGGAAAAGGAGATGGCGACGACGACGGGTCTAATACTGGGTATAAACTGTACCTTTGGACTTATGTCATTTTCACATACTTTTTCACATTTTTAACGGCATATTTCATGATGCGACAAACCATTAAAGTTTTACGAGTACGACAAAAGTATTTGGGCCAACAAAATTCAATAACTGATCGAACTATTCGGCTATCTGGAATTCCCCCAGAACTCCGAACAGAAACTGCATTGAAAGATTATATTGAATCGCTTGGTATCGGAAGTGTTCGGTCATTACACCTATGCCGCAATTGGGGTGCCCTCGATAATATGTTTGAACAACGTAAACAATTAATCAACAAATTGGAAAAGGCTTGGTGCGAATATTTGGGTCCTAAATGGAGTCCAGAAAATAACGACAATGGCCTGAATCGAAATTCTGTTTTGCCATTTTCCGAAACCAATGGTCATGGATCTTCTAGATCTATTCCACTTCAAAGTGGCGGAAATGCTCATTCAAAGACCAACAATAGTGTTGGCAATACAAATGATGATGGTGATGATAATGATGCTACAGAAGATACCCCGTTCCTTAATAATGAACATATTTCTGAAATCGCTCCAAGCAGCGCATCTTTACAACTAGGAACTACTACCAATGCGTTTACACGACCCAAAGAACGGTTAGGATTTTTAGGTTTATTTGGCGAAGAAATCGACGTTATTGATTATTACAGCAACGAGCTTGAAGTGCTAGATACTCAAATCGAAACCGCTCGCAAACGACATTATTCTGCTACCGATACCGCTTTTGTCACCATGGACTCTGTAGCCAGTGCCCAAATGGCTGCACAAGCTGTCTTGGATCCTCGTCCTAATCGATTACTTGCTCACCCAGCACCTGCTCCACATGACATCATTTGGAAGAATTTGTACATGCCACGCAGAGAACGAGTTGTCCGAACATATACCATCACCATCGTTATTGCTATTTTGACAGTTGCTCTTATTTTCCCCGTTTCTTACTTGGCCTCGTTTTTGGAGCTCAAGACTATTAAAAGATTGAGACCAGGACTAGGAAAGTTGATTGAGCGGTCTGAATGGATGACCACTTTTGTGACGGGTATCTTGCCTCCCTTTATTTTCACGTTATTCAATTTTGTCGTTCCTTATCTTTACTGGTACTTGGCGAATTTACAAGGTTTTGTTTCGTATGGCGAGGTTGAGCTATCAGTAATTTCTAAAAACTTTTTCTATGTGTTTTTCAATTTATTTTTGGTTTTCACAGTTGCTGGTAATTATTGGACGTTTTTAAAAGATACCACTCAATTGGCGTATAAACTTGCCGAATCGTTGATGAAATTCTCCTTATTTTATATCGACTTGATCATTCTTCAAGGTATTGCAATGTTTCCGTTCAAATTGCTACAAATTGGAAGCATCATTCAAATGCCATTTAAATACATGTATTGCAGTTCACCCAGAGATTACCGAAACAGATACAGACCTCCCGTTTTTAATTACGGTATCAATTTGCCACAACCCATTTTGATTTTCATCATTGTTGTTCTTTACTCTGTTATTTCCACCAAGATTTTGTTTTTTGGAACCATTTACTTTATGTTTGGTTACATGACGTATAAATATCAGCTCATGTTCACCATGGTCCATCCTCAACACTCGACAGGTCAGTCGTGGGTTCTTATCATGCGACGAGTGTGTCTCGGAATTGTCCTTTTCCACTTGACCATGGCAGGAATTCTTGCGCTTCAAAAGGCATACTTTTTAGCCACATTGCTCGGTCCATTACCCATTGCTACGTTTTTGTTTTGGTACAGTTTTGAAGAATCGTACGTTCCGTTGTCATTTTTTATTGCGCTCACGGCTATTGAAACAGTGGGTTCTGGAAATGGAGGAATCGCATCGTCAACTGTTTCGTTTATGGATGCTGATGAAGACCATGCGATGGAACATGGAGGAGTTCGACATTATAAAAACAATTCTGGTTCCAATTCTAACCAAGCACAACGACATTCATTATCAACAGAAGATAACGAAGCAGAGTCTAGCCATGATAATGAAAGTCATAATGAAACAAGTGGACTACAAATCTTTCCACCTCGACAACGAAAACATTATACCAATGAAGATGAAGATGAAGATCACGGTTCCAGTTCCAACTCTACCCATAACCATAACAAACACAAGAGCATTCCATTTTTAAAATCTGCAGCACGTCGGTTTGTCAATGCGGGTATTCCAAACTTCAGAATACGAGCTTTTTCGGTCGCCAAGACGTTGGATGAAGAACGGGAAAGGAACCAAAAGTATGTTAACCCGCATTTGATCAAACCGTTGGACGGGCCATGGATTGGGTTAGAAGGTACAGACGAAGTTATTATTGCGAATGATGAAGGGACTATTAAAAGAACGGTGAGGTTAGAAGATTGGGAGTGAATATTTAATTTATAACGATTGATTTTTTTTTAAGAAAAAAAAAAAAAAAAAAAAGTTTGATTTTTTGGTTTCTAGTTTTTTTTTTATTTTTTTTATAATGATAATGATTTAATATAGTTAATTTAACAAGATGAATTTACTTTACAAACACGTATTTCCAAAAGGTTTGCAACAGATACAGGACGACATAATCGCAGACGACCATTCTAACCAGGGCGGCGGCCGCCGTCATGACCCCAGCACGAAGATACCCGCATTGCAGAACGATCATCAAGACCTCGACAGTGTTGAACGAGACTGCCCACGCGAGCACGGAGGCCGCAAAGGGAATGTCGTAGGACCAGATGACCATGAGAATCGGGAAGAGTTTGGAAGACGAGGAGATCAGCAACGCAGTGGAAATGGCGACTTTTGCTGTCGAGAGTTTTAGTTGTGAAGACGAGAGTTTTAATTGTGAAGAGGAAGGTTTTGATTGTTTAGCGTCTCTACGATTTCTAGCCATTCCTTTTCCAACTGCTTTACTGTCGCTGCTGCAGCCTTTGTCCGGGCTCTTCCAGCCAACCCAATAGATCGCCAGCATGGTGATTGTGAAGTACGTCGACAACGACTCGGCCACGCACAGCGCAAAGAAGGTCGTGTACTGGGCCAGCACCGGCAGCTCGAGCACGGAATCGAACCGGAAGTCGACGGAGCGGTTCTGCTCGGCGCGGACCCAGGTCAGGTAGACGTCAAACAGGGTGACGAGCAGCCACATGCGCTGGGCTTGCACGTGGAGCTCGGAGATGATGGGAAAGTGCAGGAGTTTGGAGGTTTGGGCGAATATGGATGTGTGTGTTATGAAAGGGGTATTGATGTGGTTGATGCTGTTGGTTGGATTGGGTATCGGTGCTGACGGGGTTTCGTCTGGCTGATCTGGTTTGGTATCCGCTTTTCTGTTTCTCAGTTTTCCATCTATTTTCCCCCCAAACCTATGATTTATCACATCTTCAGACTCTGTATTTAGTTTTGGTATCGATTCTGATCTTGATTTTGATATTGGTATTGACGACAACAACGACACCGGCGGCGCTCCCCATTGCTGCTCATCCGACGTAAACACATTAAACACCAGATGCCGGTACGCCTGCGGCTTCAGCAGCACCACGTCCACAAAAATCAACACATTGTCGTACTCAATGTACTTGTCTGCAAACTTGTTGCACCGCGGACACGCCGTCAGCCGGATGTTGGAGGGCGAGTATTGGGTATAGAGCGATTGCACTGGCTCGGTGCACTCGATGCAAATCATGTTTATTGTTTTTGTGTTTTTCGGTTTTTCAAAACGTTTGATTCCAGTGTTGATAATAAAAAAATAAAATAAAAAAAAAAAATAAATAAATAATAGTATTCAAATGTCACATGCACACTACCACAAATTCACATGACACCGTCACCAACTCTATAACCATCCAACAGTATTCATCAAGCATGTGTAAAGGATATTTTCATTTGTATTTTTTTATTCAATTAATTATTAGTTATTTTTTTGCGTTTTTATTATTATTTGTTCATGATTTTTGAGGTTCAGAAGCTTTTGAAGCATCGTTTTTTAAGTTATCCAAAGCTTTTGACTCAACCAACTTGGACTCATTCAACGATTTGGAATGATCTCCACCTTTAGACACCAAAGAACTGGAAAAAGGTTTCGAAATACTTTGTTGGCGAGTATTCCCGTGTTTAACAAAACTGTTGCCGCCGGCTGACGAAAACCCTCGACCACGATATGGTCCTTTAGTATTGCTATTGCCACCACCACTGCTGCTACCACGTAATGATCCAGCTGTTGTCCAACCACCTGAAGATACGTTACTTCCTGTACTTCGATGTCCTTTACTCGTTCCATTAGATACTGAATAAGCATTGTTGCCGTTAGTATTATTGTTATTGTTATTATTACCAGGGTTGGCTGATGCATGTGATTGGCGAATCAAGTTAGACCGAGTGCCTGCTTTTTCAAGATCAAGGTTTTTGAGCGCATTACTAGCTTCTTCTGAAGTTGAAAAATAAACAAGCGCAAACATCTTGTCTGGATTGACATAGTTTCCCTTTTTGACAACTGACTTGATACACTTGCGATCATCCTCTTTGAAATATCCTTTAATGTCTTCTTCTTCTGCATTACCATTTGCAACCCAAATACCAGGAGGTTCTAATTCTTGTGTTGAAGAAGTGGATGCATTAGCATTGCTAGTCGAATTGCTAGTCGAGTTATCGGTACTAGTAGCAACAGTTGCAACAGAAGTGGTTGGCGATGTCGCCGACTTTTGTTTATCGGGTTTCGACACTTCTGTATGTTTAAGAATAGTTCGTGTAGGTTTCTCAGTTAAAGTTGCTGCAGATCCGTTTTTAGGTACCGAAACATTGGAAATCTTTGAACTGATTGTATTTGTGGATGTAATGGTCTTTTGAGGAGCAAGTCTGTATTCAAAATTGAAACCTTCAGAGTATGATTCGCTTGAAATGCGACCACCATTCACAGCAAGAACTAAAGCACCGTTGGTATGGTCACAAAGATTGAAATGCCACATGTTTCTAAATGCAACTTCCAAATATTCAATTGATTCGAGGGTATTGGGAGATCCCGTTGCAGTCGATGTAGTGGTATCATTATTGGTATTAGTAGAAGTTGCATCTTTTGTAGTATCATCAGATGGTTGCTGGCTTTCTAAAGTTGGCATGGACTCAAAAACGCCATAAGCCAATTTAAGTTGTTGGCTTTGGATTTCGTCAACCAAAGTGAAAAGAGGTGTTTTGACAGCATCCCATAAATCCATAAACTGAGAACGAGCCATGGCAAGAATGCCACGGAAATGCTCAATAGAAGGTAAAGCCGAAAATTCGTTAAAAGACGACCCGTAGAGGAAATGAAGGCCGGAGGATATTGTGAAATCAGATCGAAGAGTGATGGCAAGCTGGGCTAATAAGCCTTCACGCGAAGGAGAAGGATGAGTGACGAAAACGCGAATTTCGGACGGAACAAAAGATTTTTGAACGGTTGATATGAGTTGGCCCATTTGAAGGGTGGTAGTCCACATGACGCCAGGAGAACCGGCGAGAGAAAGCGAAGCGTCGCCGTGGTCAAACAAACGGTGAACCACTAAAGAGCCGCCTAGACCGAAAAGACGAATAGTGAGGCCAGAAGGGGTTTTGATAGCATAAGTAGTGGTTTCGTCAATGAGATAAAGATTGGGAACTTTGTAGGTCCCTTCCTTAAACCGTTCCAAAACGTTCAAATCTTCGGCAGCACCGTAGATCGTGTAAACGGGAACTTCCAGACGCTGAGAGCCGTCGAGAAAGCTTGGTAGTTCCGACAAAGCGCTAGAAGAAATGGATTTCTTGATTTCTTCAGGATCGTCTGGAAGAGTAGCAGCATTCAACAGAGGCGAAAACACACAGAGTTGTTTGATGATTCTAAACACCGTTAGTGTTTGAAGCGACTAGAAACGATTTGAAAATAACGACAACTCACTTTAACGAGATTCTGTTGATTGATTCCGAATCAAAAAACCCAAAGTTGCCCGAGTGGATGATGCAGGAGGCATTGTATTTCTTTGCCAGAGCGTTGAACTTCGAGAGCTGGCCGCGGATTTCGGCAACGCACAGAATCCGCTTACCGTGGGCATTCAAAACCTTGACCTGGAGATCTGCAGATGCCATTTTGCTGTTGTTTTGGTGGTGATGGCCAGGGAAAGTGGTGATTGGAAAAACCGAGTCTTGCGGTGGTGGTGGTGGTGGTAGTGGCCAGCAACCGCATCCGCAACAACGGCGTCATGTGACCGACATGGCCCAAACGGGGGTTTTACAATTAGGCATGTTTGCATTTCTGGTTCTAGTTCTAGTTCTAGTTCTAATGGTAATAGTAATAAATCATTGCAACTGAGTCCCGTCAATCGCGTTCCCGATCCACTGTGCAATGTTGTCGTTAGGAACGTATCCCGCTATTTCTTTGCCAATGTACTTCACTTTAGAAGCATTCTCTTTACTGACATCTTGGTTAGACTCCAGTCCTGGCTTTTGTCCAATCATTTGTTTGACAAACTGGAATTGTGACAGTGCTTCTGAAGTAGGAGGCTCCAATTCAACACCGACCAACATACCCTTTGACACTTTAAACTTGACAACCAGCTCATCTCCACCCAAGTCTCCCAAAACGTTGCCAATTGGATTACTTTCGGTATATACTAAAGTATGTGTAAAGTCGGGGGTTTGGCCATACTTCCATTGCCATTCCATGGTTTCTTTTGCGGTTTCGTAAACTTCCTTGGGAACAACTTCAGGCTGGACCAAAACAACTGGTAATTCTTTTTCATTTTGTCCAAACATTTCATTATTCAATTCTTCAAAATCAACAATCGATTCTTTTTTAAAATCTTTTTCAGGATCATTTTCGAAATCATAGTCAATTCCAGCAGTCAATGGGTTTTGAAATTCTTCAGCTAATACTCGAACTTGTTTATCTTTATCGTCATTTTCTTTTAAATTTTTTTCCAAATGATCAACGGGTATCAAATCATCAAACAGACTCATTTTCTTTTCAGGCGCGTATTCCTTTGCAAATGCATCTAGAACCGTAGAAATAAATACATCTTTATCAACACCAAGATTCACAACCGGCGATTTCACACTTTCAACCCCGCGTCCTTCGACTGTTCCTAACCTTTCAGAATCTCGATGTAATAAAGCTTTCAAAACATCTAATCTGGATTCCAACAACATTGTGCCATGGTGATATGCTCGTTGACGTTCAATTTTGTATGCTGAGCCTGATACCTTTTCTTTACTTTCCGCGTCAATAATGTCATATCTGTCATTTACTGCTAATTTAACTTGGGGTCCATTAACAATGACAGATAATCCTGAATTTGAAAATTGGGAAGTTTCCAAAGTTCCAATTCCTTCTTCAAAAGGTGTAGCAACCCCGTTCATCATTCCATTTGGAATTCCACCCATCATACCAAATATACCATCATCATCATCATTTTCAAAATCTCCGCTTTTCAAAACCTTTTTTACCTTTTTCGGCAACTTGTTGATAGACTCAACAATCATTTTAGCATGTCTGTCTCTTGTAAAATCTTCTCTAGCCGTCATGACAGAAAAGTTGATATTTCCGCCATCGTGGACCACTGTGCCGCCACCAGATCGTCTCCTCAATAAAGGAATTCCTAAAGATTTGAGTAACGGAACATTCATTCGCGCCATGGGTTTTGGTTTCTTCCAACAACGACGCAAGCTTTGTTGACGTAGAATAAAAGGCGGTTGTTTGTAAGGTCTTCCAAGCCATTGCTTTTGTTATTGGTATTTTTTTTATTTGAAACCGTAGACAAATCTTCTTTCACAGGCATGTTCTTAAAAATATAAGCTTCAAGAGCCAAATTCAAATAAGGATCATCGAAACCTGATACAAAAGCGCGAGGTCCCTTTTCTTGAACATATTTTGCAAATTCTTGTGGCGAAGATATGTCAATTAGCTTTGTTGATGAAGAGACGGGTGTGTTGATGTTTGATGAATTGAATAATGGCCCGCTTGAGTAGTTGCGAGACTTGATTGGGACTCTATTGGTATTGCTTATCAAAAAAGAGTTTAAATTATAGTTGGAACATTTTGAAACCAAATGCTGGCAAGTCCTTAATCCCAATCCACGACCCTGATTCACGCGAATCATTGTTTCTGTCTATTAATGATAATTGATTATGTCTATTGAAAAACCAAAAATTCTTTTTGATTTGTTCAAATCAAAGCCGCGCAAAGGGTTAGGTTTGTTGTTTGAGTAAAACTGAAAAAAAAAAAAAAA
>JAJLVH010000793.1:0-15796 GCA_030570155.1 Magnusiomyces magnusii
ACTCGTTTTTCAACTTTTTCCAACTTTTCTACACTCTTTTATATATTATTCAAAATGGTTTCTTACAAGGCTTTTTTCGTTGCTTTTGCTGCTACTGCTGCTCTTGCTCAATCCAATCCTCATGTCGTTGACGGCGCCAAGGAATCCATGATCAACCACCAACAAGTCATCGACACCCTCAACCGTCAAATCGCTGCTGATCCTTCTCACGCCAACGCTGACCGTTTACTTGCTGCCATCACTGGTGCCGATTCCCAAATCGACAACGCCATTGCTACTTCTGCTCAAGCTTTGGCTCCCTTCACTGGTGGTGCATCTCTTGCTGTTGCTGACTTTTTGCTCGGTCCTTTTGTCCAGGCCGTTACTAACGGTGCCGAAGTCATGTTGGCCAACATGGTTGGCGGAGGTGCTGACCAGTTCCGTTCTGCTGCTATGGCTTATACCAATAACTTGGTTAACCTTCGTGCCCATGCTGCTTCTTACGGTATGCAAACTACTCGTCTTGACCGTGACATTTCCAGATTTCAGCGTATCTTTCATTAAATTTATTTATTTAATTTTATTTAAATTTTGAATTTATTGGCAAAGCTTTTTTTTTTGGTCTAAAGAAATATATATAAAAAATAGTTTATAGTAAATACAATTGTAAACAAAACAAAACAAAAAAAAAAAATTATTGTAATTCAAGTACTAAATATACGCTAGCAGACTCAAACTTACGTCAAAATAAAAAAAAAGTTTTGCTCCATCGGTGTACTTTGATCACCAAATTTTCAAAAAAAAAAAAAAAAAAAAAAATGGTACGCTTAAAATCCCGATACTTACTATTTGAAGTATTATACCCTGAACAACTTCAACTTTCTCAACCACAAAACCTTTCTGCGCCCGTTTTAACATGCATGCAATTACGCCAACCACCACTCAACCTTGACGGCCGCCAACTGCTACAAGCCGTGAAATCCTCGATCCACACCAACTTTGGCGTCCAAGGTGCTGGCGACACCGCATCGACGCTGGCCGTCAAGTACTTTTCGCCACGCACGTCGACAGGCATTTTACGAGTCTCGCGTGATCATTTCCGTGCGGTGTGGGCGGCGTTGGCGTATTTGACGGAAATTGAAGGAAAACGGGTTGTTGTGAGAGTTGTGCGAGTTTCAGGAACGATCAAGAAATGTGAACAAGCTGCGATCAAACGTGATAAAAGTGTGATCCAGTTTCTTTTAAATTGAATTATTTAATTATTTAAATTTAAATTTAAAATAAATTAATATATTACTTATCTTTTTCAAACTCAATAGGACCATGTTCTTGTTCTTCTTCTTCTTCATCATCTTTCATCGACATCTTTGGCGCTCTGTAAATCGATGCTGCCGCTTCACTTGTTCTAAACAGCGATTTATCATAAACATTGTCTTCATTGATCACATTCGAAACAGAAACTCGTCCCATGAGTCGAGAGTCAAATTGACTCTCATTAGTACTAGTGGTATTCTTAGACGGCTTTGCAACTCCTAATGCTACACGTTCAGAGATATCGCGGTCTTGATTGGTTTTTAAAACACTTTTGACTCGACGTTCTGTTCCCATTCGAGACTGCCGAAGTTTACGTTTTTCTTCCGAAAGTCGTTCTGATCTATCAATTCGTCGTCGACGTTCTGCTGGTGTTTCTCTTTCATTTTCTGATTCTGAATCTGATCTTCTTCTTTGTCTTCTAGGTGATGCTCTTGAATCTGATCCTCTTCTTCTAGGTGGTGATCTTGAAACAGAATCAGAACTTGAGCTAGATCTTCTTCTTCTTCTTCTTCTTCTAGGTGGTGAAATAGAAACAGAAACAGATCTTTCTCTTTTATTATTCTTCAAAACAGCTTCCCTCTCTTCTTTTGCCTTTTTAGCAAGCTCCTTCAACTTATTTTCCCGCTCCAATTCCTCATTTTCTCTCATAACCTTTCGCTGCTGACTACGATACTGAACCTCTTGTCTCATTTTAACATCAGCAACTGCCAACGACTCTGCCAGCTTTGCAAAATTGTCATTAATCGTGTGCTGCTGTAAATGCCGCCCGTCCGCCGCCATACGCTTATCAATAGCAATCGTGAATCCTTTAGGATTCTTCCAGTTCGACACGCTCGGCGGAATGTACCAGTTCTTTTGGTCTTCGGCAGTCAGTTTGCGAGGTGGTGACCTGAGTACTGGTGGCGGTGGTGATGGAGGTCTTGCAGGAACTTTTGAGTGTTTAAATTTGGGTGGCGCCAATGGATCTTGCTGAATATCAACAATCTTGATGATTCGTTGTTTGTTGGCAGCTTCTTGGCCCATCATGTTGGTAGGCGTGTATCTAACAAACGTTGCATCTGCTTTTTCAAGGCTATTATTACTAGTTTTTGGTTTAGATGCAGCCACTTTTCCATCTACAATTTTTTGAAGAGCCAGTTGGGTTTTATTGGTTGTATCTTGGACTTGTTGTTGTGACGGTTTGTCAAGTGAAATAGTACCATTATTGGCACGTTGTCTAAGAGGAACCAAGTCTTGGAAAGTTGCTTGAACTTTACGATCTTTGGTATGACCTTGAGTTGCAATAGCTGTATAATCAATCTCATCACCACCAGACTTGACTGTCAACGCCAACGTTTTGTTATTTCTTTTTGTATTGGATAAACCCATGTTGCGAGGATACTGAGAAACGTGAATTTCAGGGTATGAGCCGCCATCGGCATAATCTTCTACACTGCGCGGTCTCCATTTGTTTGGCAGTCCTCTAGATCCGTAAGCAGGAATCGAGTAGGTTTCAAGTAATCGGGTATGGTCGTGGGTGGATAAAGTTGAAACGACTGGTATTTGAGTTGTGTCGTGGTTGACATCAACACTTTTTGGTTTTGGTAAAAATGAATCGATTGATTTCATTTTTGTATTTTTGTATTTTTTAATTTTTATTACTTTTAATGAATGGTAAAAGGAAAAAAAGTAAAAATAAAAATAAAAATATAAATAAAAATATAAATAAAAATAAGTTACCCTCCAACCAACCACAAAAAAATGCTTGAGCAAGACTTGACACCATTTTTCAACTGTTTAATCAACAGCACAACCCACAAAACCCTGCTTTCCACCCTCTCAATCCCTGAAAAATCTCAAAAAGATGTCATTGTTTATAAACCAGCAACCGAATACCATTGCTATTATGAATTAGGTCTGGCACTCATGTTTGAAAACAATACACTAGACTCTATTGAATTCTACAAACCTTCATCTTCATCATCTAAATACAAACCTGTTAGTCCTCACAGAGTTCCTTCATTTATCGGGTTCCATACCACAGCCAAACAAATGGTGGAAACGTTTGGTGAACCTTTACAAAAAGGTGGTGGAGCTAAAGAATCGATTGATGTTTGGATGCGATGGGAAAACAACAAGGATCAAATCAATATTCAAATCGATATTCCAACTAAAAACTGGGATTTTGCTAAAGATTTAGAATGGTCAAGTCTTGTTTTATACAAATAATAATAAGTACTTTTTAATCAATTAATTTATTTTGTTTTTATTTTATTTATTTTTTTAAAAATAAAATTTAAGCTCCGAGAACAGGGAACTCGTCTTTAGAAGTCAAATCAACAGTCTTGGTCTTGGGTTGACGAGGACCACTGGACTTGGCACCACGGGTGCTAGGCTTGTTGCCGCCACGGTTGTTACCTCTGCGGTCATTGTTTCTACGTTCATTGCCTCTGCGCTCAGGACGCTCAGATCGCTCACGACGTTCAGGGTTGGCAAAAACAGGTTCAACTTCAAGAGTAACCTTTTCTTTAGGCTTCTTGGACTTTTCCTTCTTCAATTTAGAAGCAGCAACAAAGTCTTCTTCTTGACGTTTCAAGACTGAGCCAGAAATGTCTTTACCATCATTGGCCTTACGGACAGAAACTTCAGCTCCAATGTCTTGCTGTTCAACATTAAGTTGTTCAAGATAAGCATCCAAAGAAATAGTCTTGGGAGCTTCTTCAACAGGAGTGGAAGCAGTAGCAGTAGCAGCATCTTCAGAAGCATCAGCTACTTCATCAGCTTTAGCAATGGCTTCACCAGCAACTTCATCATCAAGTTCCTTTTTGTTGTCGCCCCATCCCTTTTCAATCTTCTTTTCAGAATCAACCTTGCCGGTACGAGAATGACGATCGAATTTAGCACCGGTGCGAGCAGAACGGCGTTCTTTGCCTTCAACCTTGGGTTCAAGAGTTTTGTTACGGTTAGCAGAACGGCCAATTTGACGATCGCGGAAAGTAGCGTCATTAGAAAAAGTAGGCTTCTTTGAGGAAGAAGAAGAAGCATTGTTACGAGAACCACGAGGAGTCTCGGTCTTCTTGGTAGAAGTAGACTTTTTGGTCTCACGAGCGGGACCAGCCTTGGAGGAATCCTCGTCTAAAAATTGATGTTAGTTTCATTTTTTTTATTTCAATTTTTAACTGATTAATTGAACAATTGATTCATACCAAGAACGGCGAAAAGGTTCTAAAAAACGTTAGTTTATGTTTTTAAAATACAAATAATAATAATAAATAAATACCTGAGAAGCGACAGACATATTTTTGCCTTTTTGTGAAATTTGATATTTTTTTCAGAAATTTGACCAGAAAAAGTTTTTGGGCAAAAGAGAAAAAAAAAAAAAAAAGTTTTGGTGAGAAAAAAAAAAAAAAAAAGCGTGAAAATTTTCATGTGTATGTATGTGTCACGTGGAGGGTAAGGTTTTGGAAAAGAGAGAGAGAGACTGCCAAAGTAGTGACTTTAGATGCAGCGACTGCTGAAGTAAAAATAAAAGAATAATAGTGATTAAATGTACCCACACGTGGTATAAATGAGTCCTTACTTCCGTTTGCGGAAAGCAAGTGACGAGCCCTAACCCTGGACTGCATCTAGTTATGATTGGTAATTCAACATCGCATCTTCAACTCATACCCGAAATGACCGACCAAGGCCTGCTGGAAATTGGAAAACAGTGCTCGTTTTGCCACCACGTCGACTTTTTACCGTTTACGTGCGATTTCTGTGGCCAGGTCTTTTGTAGCGATCATCGCAGTGTTAAAGCACACTTGTGCAAGTCAAGTGATGAAGCTGCTGATAAAACTACTGGTGTTAAACCGGTAAACAAGTTAAAGTCGAAATCAAAACTTGATCTGGAACAACAACGTCAAACTACTCAACAAAGATCACAACTTGATAACCAAAAACGGTTAGACCAGCTTCAGCAACAGCAAAAACTTGATAATAACAAAAAACAAGCCAATGCTGCCGTTTTAGAAAAGTTTAAATCCTTGTTTACAACCAAGTCTACTAAAGCTAATACCAAACCTACAACCAAAGCTACAAAACTATCAGCAACTGCTCTTTCTCAACTACGCAAATCTGCAAAACCTTTAGACCCAAACACTCAAAACGTTGCCATCAATGGATCTTTAAACCCTAACGATCCCAAATCTAGACGATATATTGTTTTAGTAGCTTATAGCAATGTGGTTGGCGATTTAGACAATGGTGTTTCTTCATCACCAACTTCAAAACAACCAACCAAATCAGTCACGGTTCATACTGCCAAAGACATCATTGTTGGTCGTTTGCTTGACAAAGCTGTTGAAACGTTACGAATTCCCAAAACCAAAAACGGATCTTTAAGAGCTGCGCTGTTCTTAGAAAACGAACTAGTTGCTGTGAATTTAAAACTGGACAAAGTCAATGGCGGTGGCGTAAAAGATGGTGATCGTTTTGTTGTTAAATACGTTTAATTGAGTTAGTTTAGTTAATTAAATAACCTCTTTTTTTTTCTTTTTTTTTCTTTTTTTTTTTTTTGTTTCACCACCAAAATGTCTGACTACCAACTCAACAACTCATCAAGCCCTATTTTCAAACTACCAAACGAAATCCTTCATTTCATCATTTCTCATCTCGATGTCCATGACATTGTCACTCTGGCATCTACCTGCAAAACCTTGAAATCGTCTCTTCTTGACGACTTGAACGGTGTTTGGCGTTTACTTTGTCGTCGTGATTTACACGTCACTGACTTGACACCTCCATCACCATACACTTCCTTTTGGGATTTGTATGTCCATGCCGCCACGTCATTTCATTGGATCAAGCCATCGTTGTGGATTGGTGATTCTGTTCCATTTGGTGACGTGTATATCACCAAATACGACAGACCTTCTGGTTCTTTAGCACTGTTTAAACTGCTTTGTAGAGACACGGATCCAAACAACGACGGAACCGGGACTTCGTTTGTGGCTCAACACTACAGCAACCACTTTGAAATCCGCAGAAACAACCAATTATCCACGTTTGTCATTGTCCAATCCGATGCTTCAAACAGAAGTGTAGTCACTCGATTCCAAGAACCTGTTGCTGGCAACAGAGGCCAAGGAAGAAAAGTGCGTCAACTTCCTTCTGATCCCGACGTGACGTATTATCCTGAACAAGGCTATGCTCTCACGTACGGGCCTTACATTCGTCTCAACAAGTTTTGCGGCCGTGACGCCAGAACCGGCATGTGGAAATTTCCGTTCACGGACCAAAACCTGGATTCTGCACAGCAAGACAGCTATAAAGGCCCGCATATGGGGTTGTTACGTGCAGCCGCTGTTGAAAGCTCTGCGTTAAACCCTCGCATGAGTGTCTGGCCTCCGTTTACTATCCCTGCTTCTGAGCGTACGGAAAACGCAAGCGTTAATGATTTCATGGGAAATAACAATAATAACATTAACAATAATAACAATACCAACAATGTGGCTCAAATCGAAATCCAGAGATTCAATAATAATCAACATCAAAACCGTGCAGTCATAAATAGATTGCCAAACGGTTCGGTGCATGTCACAACACACCACAATGACAGAAATCAGCCAAACGTAGGTGTTGTTGGTAATGCGGGTGGAGTCGGTAATGAAACCAATCCAGCACGGTTGGCTCATCAAGCAACTGTACACATTAATGGCCACATTTTACGAAACCATGAAATCCAACATTACCAAATCCATCAAAACCATGTGGCAAATGTTCAAGCTGGACTTGGACAAATTAATCAAATCAATCAAATTAATCAAATTAATCAAATTAATCAAATCAATCAAATTAATCAAATTGATCAAATTAATCAAATTAATCAAATTAATCAAATTAATCAAATTGACCAAATTAATCAAATTAATCAAATTAATCAAATTGATCAAATTAATCAAATTGATCAAATTAATCAAATCCACGCTCAACATCTTGAACACGCCAGAAACGCTCATTTGGCACGAGTCCAACAAAACAATCAAACCAATAACCAACCCAACGTTGATACCAATACCTCGCTAAGTTCCAACATTTTCAGAATCCAGCGGTTCATGGGAATGGCTCACGGGAAAGTAGAAACTTTGTACCGTTTAGACCAAGAACTGTATACACCCACCACCAACTGTCCCTACCGCGGTGTTTGGGTGTCAAGCCAGTCTTTTGAACTAATGCTGTTGCACCAACCAAACCCAAACCGTTTGGAAGGTATTAAACTTACAGGAGGAACGCACGTCAGAAGAGGAGAATACTGTTTTGTGGTTGACGATATGAAAGATTCTGATGAAGAAGTGTTGCCAGGCATGTATCCCGAATTCTTTTTGAAGAAGAAAAAAGAATCTTGTTTACAAACTTGTGCTATAAAAGCACAAGGCCAAGTGTCGGAGTTTAACTTTTCAAACCCACGGTTCCAAAACATGACAATCTTTTTTATTTCGCAAGACAAGATTGTGTTGTTTTGGAAAGATAAAAATGTAATGGACGTTTGCAAAAGAGTCAAAGTTGACAAGTTATTGGAAACTGATGTTTGTGTGGAAAAGTTGAGTTATTGATTAAACTATTTATTTACAAAGTTTTGTGATTATTTTTTTGAAATATTTAAACCAATTTTCTTTTTCTTTTTTTTCTTTTTTTTTCTTCTTTTTTTTCAATATCATTATCAGTATCAATATAATCATCAACTTTTTCTTCTCATTCCATTCCATCACTCAAGCTGAATTCGCTTGAAAGAACGCTAAACTTGTTTTTGTTAGGAACCCAGCTGAATTCAGAGTCGGAAACGAGAGTTTCTAGTTCAAATTCAAAATCAGACTCAAAGTCAGATTTGTAATCGAAAAATTCAGAAGAATGGGTTGTAGAGTATGGATTTGTAAGTGTGTTAGGATGGGTTTCTTCAATTTCAGATTCAAACTCAGACTGAAGTTCAACTTCAACTTCCTCTTTTCCAAACAAACCAAGACCCAAATCATATTCAAACCCTTCCTCAAAAAGCACCTTCTTCGCATACCTACGACCCATCAACCGTCTAGCCTTCCTTTCCGCTGCAACAAATCTGTGATACGTAAACGCACCAACCAATATTCTATTCATTTTGTTCTAGTACTCCACCTTGGCTTTGTACTCGTCAGCAAGTAACTGCGTTTCGTGCTTTTTGCGCTGTAAATATAGTTGCTGCTGCTTGTATTCGTGCCAGTACTGGCCGTGTAGGCGTCGATTTTGTTGATACTCGTGTTGCTGCTGATTCTGTCTTATTATTTGTTCAACAAACTCTTGCTGCTGCTTCTTTTGGAGTTGTTGGTATGCCAACATTTCTTTGTAAGTCCTATCGGCGTTGATTCTAAACTCGCGATAAAACTCTTTTTCTCGAGCAGCAAAACTAAAGTAATGCGAAACTCCAGCACCCAAGTTGTCGTCACTCAAATTAGGGTGATCAATGATACTTAATCTTTCAGTTGAACCAGTCCATGTTGAGTCGCCAAAAGGCGGATCAAAATAAGATCTAGTTTTAACCGATTCATTCACATTAGTCTTTTTGAAACCTTCATCAACGTATTTGAGAACTGTAGGTGGCAACCAGGGCTCATACAACGAAGCAAACTCGGGCACAGTTCGAACCGACAAAGTGGCGGGTTCCAAAGTAGGAGACAAAACGGGAGCAGGCGGGTCAGCAGGATAGATGCAAATGTTTTTGGGAAAGAAACGAGAAGGTTTGGGTAAATTTGGTCTGTTAAGTAATTCAACCATTTTTAATAAAGTAATTGAAAGAAGTGTTGATGATGAAAAAACAAAAGGGAGAATTACGGATTTTTGTCGCTTTTTATATATAATGAAAAAATAATTGATTGAGAAAAATATATATATTTTTGATATTGAAAATATATGAAAAAACCGTTTTTTTTTTTGGAAGTTTAGTTTTTTTAATTCGGGTTTTGGCAAAACTAGTTTACAATTGAAATCATGCAGAAATAGTCTGCTTGCCAGTTGAAAATGTGAGTTTTGGAAATCTCAGTTAAAAATAATAATAATAGCCTTTTCTTTACTCATGAATGAAATCGTGATCAGCAGTACTATTTTTGTACGTTTTCATTGGCCAATTCTTTAAAAATGTTTGCATTTGAAAATATGTATTACAAGTTTCTGGATTTAAGTCGTATCTTGGTTGAACTAAACTAGTGTAAAATCTTTGAATATTTGGGCTACAAACTATTTGAAACTAATTGATTACTTGAATCGTTGATTTTTTAAATATTACAAAATAAATGATAAAAATTCATTTATTACACTTTTGTCAGTTACAGCTTTTGACACATCTTGATCGAATCGAGTCAATTTTTTTTACGACAGCCCTCAAAAACTATCTAATCACGAAATTGAAAACTTACACTGCTCAAAGTACCCTCATATTTTCTTACATCCAAGATTTTGTCCACGATCGAATTGATCGTGATACTTTGTGCCGCTTGAATACAGTTTATACATGCCGTGCGCTTTTTTTTAATTTGATTTGTAATGACTACCTTTTTGTATCGTGACGTTTGGTTGCTATTTGAAAGTTATACGTGCTTATAGTTTTTTTTTAAAAAAATGTATATCATCATCGTAAGCTTGATGGTGATGGTGGGCTTGAATAAGATTTTTTTTTTTTTTTTTTTTTTTTGAGCTTTTGATTTCGATCTTTATCAAAATGTATCTAAAAATAAAAAAGCAATGCCTTTTGTTGAAACATCTAGAACGATCCATTCTTGATTTTTGTTTTATTTTGTCTAGATCTTTATGGCCATTTCTATACGAAAGTATGGCGAATGCCTATCCAACATGGAATACCAGATTCATGTTTTTTCAAAGCAGGAATTGATTGCCAAAGTTCCGAATCAATTTATACAATAAGCCATTTAAAAAATAATATTTTAAAAACGCGTACAAACAAATTTCAATAAGAAAATCGTGAAGAAAATAATTCAAGATTCAACAATACTAAACTATTTGAAAAACGAAATCTTTGGCTACATAATTGAGTTTTTTTCATTCATATTCAGTTTTTTTTAATCATCATTGGGAAAGAATAGGATAAATCTTATGCAAAGAATAATACACGAGCGATCTTTTTGTGTTTTGTTAATATTTGTATACATGAAAAAAAAAGAAAATATGGTTTTTTCATAATTTTACATCGCAATTGACATTTTTTTTAAAAAAAGAAAAGCTCGAAAAAAGAGTTTTGTATAACTTTTTGACATATTTCCATGATCCTTTTCGTGCGCCAAAAATAACACAACAATACTCGAGTTAATGAGAAAAAAATACAAACGAATTGTTTATTTTCAAAATATCTCGCATCTGCATCGAACTAAAAAGTCAATCTGAATTAAAGTTTGTGTCAAAGCTCAAAAAAGTTATCGATAACTGGTAACAAAATGGGTGACAAATGTTTATAATAGTAATGAAAAAAACTAATTGATATTTCTTAAACAGATACAAATAAATACAATCACTTTACTAGGATATAATTTGAATTAAGTTATAACAAAAAAAGTACAATGATAAAGTTTTGTTGCAACGAGAAAAATATAAAATAAAAATTTAAAGTGATGTGCAAACACATAAATTTGCAATCTAAATGATACAATCAAAAAACTATTGTTAAACTATATTTTGTAACTACATGATTTCTTTTTTTTGAACCGAGGTATATCTTTTTACACGTGAAATGGAGCTCAGAACAATAAATCAATGGCGATTAACGGCAAAATAAAGATTTTAATATTATTAATTAGTAAATACAAAAGCCTTTTCAAAATCGACCGAATTATTAATATATCCATTTACATTTATTCATCAGTTTTCATCACATGTAAAAATAAGGATCCACATCTACCAGTTGCAAAAATGTAAAAAAAAACATGCTTTTCGGGTGAAGAAACAAACAAACGCAAGTCTCACAAACTGACCCAGCTAAACTCAATTAATTGTGAAAACCACTTTTTTTTTCTTTTTTTGTAATATACATGGAAGCAACAGCATTAAAAAAAAAGAGTTGGGACTAGTGTGATGAACAAAAAGTAGACAGTAAAAGAAACGAGCAAAACGTACCGAATAAAAAAAAGGCTTTAGAAACATTTTGGAATGTTCCTGTGTCAATTATGCTTTATTTTTGCATGCTTGTTTATTGTTCATGAAAAAAAAAATAAATAAATAAGTAAATACTAACAGTAATAACAATACACGTAGTTGTTGATTGTACGCACAATTGCGTACTTTTATAGAAGGCTATACAATCAATCCTTTTTTCAGATATATATTTAAAAAACAAACAAACATTGTTGAAAGCAACTAGAACCACAACAAATTATTCATTGATATACAAAAAGCAACAAATGATGTTTTCGAAATCTCTCTTGGGTTATGAGCATATTGATGTCATTATTAAAATACACAGTGAAAATTAATTAAATACTGGAAAACACTCAGGAACGCTGACGGAATAATCGACTCACTATTAATTCATTGTAAAACATTTCTTGTCATAGTTTCATGTCTCATTACAATTAGTAACAACTTTCCACATAAAAGCCGCGCATCCATTTTTATCCAATAAGAACACGACTCGGGAACCTGCATGTGAGAAAATGGTTGTCTATTAAATATGCACGCCGATAACAAACATTTTTGAGGCTCAATGAGTTTTTTTTGGTTTAAACGAAAGTTTTGATCCATTGTTTTTCGGCAACATTGACGCAACTTTAACGTAGTGTATCCGAAGTACTAGATTTTGCAAATAAAAAAAAACAATATCAAACAATTGTTATTTTAAAATTGTCATATTGTAGTGTTGATCTCGGCACCAATCGTCATCAAGAAACAAACGGCACAAAATAATCAAGGCTTGTTTGTTTTTTTTAACAAGAAAATGGAAATTGCTAGTAAATACATCAGATACCGTTCAAAAAAGTTCATTCTACATAAAATCAATTTTTTTAATGAAATGATTGTGTATCCTATTCAACTGTTGGATAATTGGGTATATGGGCTTATAGTCTCAATTATTAATTAATCATTTTCATTCCATAGAATCAATTGACAAGTTTAACATTTTTTTTTTCAATCAATCAATATGGATAACCCCTCATCACTTATCATTTATTTAGTTGTTTAAAAAAACCTTGTAGTCAAAACTTTTAACACCACATTCATTGTTGATCAAAAATATTTTTTACTGAGGAGTTTGCGATTGAAGACATTTTTGCGAATCTCGGTCCAACAATGAATTGCCTTTGAATCATGCAACCTTCTTTTTTTTTTTTTTTTTTTTTTTAATGATGGGTTTTTCAAAAGTCGTCAAGCAGTAACACACTTTGTCCATCTTTTAATGTATTACAACTGATCAGAAACAATCGACAGCAATATCAAAATATGAAAAGCGTTGGATTATGATGCCATCTTGTGGGTGGCAAAAGTAAAGGATTTTCATAAACAAGATAAAAATCAGGTTCAAAACAAATTTTCGGAAAGAAAACGGACATTTTGTTTATTGTCATCATAATGGTTATTCATATTTTGTTTTTCAACTCATTTCTTAGTTCAAAATCAAATAGATGTTTACTTAAAATTTAAGCACGTTAAACTTGGCAATTGTAAAAAAGAAGATTTAACCGGTCTCGGGCTGAAATCTTGATTTATTATCGTTGCCATCAACCACCAGCTTAAAAAGTATGGCCTTTTTTTCATGTCCTTTCAGATAATCGAACCTTTTGGGGTATCAAACTTTCACTTGATTGGTTGATTTTTTCAAGAAAAACACGCCCACTTGAACCCTGTTTTTTTTTGTTTTTGTCTTTTTACCTTTTTACCTTTTTGCGTTCAAGCGGGCAGTATATTGTTTTAGTAAAAAATTAATTTAATATTCTTTAGGCATCAAATTCTAAAAAAAAAGCTTCCCATAAAAACTTTCCACCAAAAAGCTTTTCACACAAAGGTCCTCCCATAAAAAGCTCAATAGATAAGGATAGAAAAGGAAACAAACTTTAAAATCTTTGAAAACTTTGAAAAGTTGGCCAATCATCTTCAATGTTTATTTTTACATTTATATTTATTTACATGTTTATTTTGTATGTAAATTTTGTTAATAGGGCATTAAATTAAAACCGAATCCTTACGAATGCTTTTTATGTTTTTACTTTTTTCCCTTTTTCTTTGATTCTTAGGCACGTAATGTGTTTCATATCAAAAGGTTGCATGCTGTTTGGAATAAGCACGGCATACTGTCAGAAACATGATGATAAACTAATCCAAAAAAAAACAAGTACAAAAGTCATGATGAAAATTCTCGAATGTGACCATAATTGCAATACATATTTTTTGCATTTATTTTGTTTTCTTGTAAATCTAGGATTCGGGCGTAAACGGTAGAAGGTTGGCATTAAAAAAACAAAAAAAAACAAAAGAAACTAAAGACGGTTCATATCCATGTTATCAATACTTGCCTGTTATAGATCTCCTCGTGTACTTACTTTTCTCTTTTTTTCTTTTTTTTTTACATATAGCAATTGAATAGAGTTGAATATCATGCTAGTCCATATATTTGAAAATATTTATATATATAGATTATTCTCTCTTAAGTTTTTGCATTTTAATTATATTTATTCATTTACATTTCATCTATTATACCATTTTTTTTTCTTTGATTACATTAAATATTTTTTAAATAATTATATCAATATGAGCAATTCTCCATCATTTGATACTACTGGCGTCGTGAAGCAACCACCAACTAGACAACGCAAATCTACTCTAACCCAACAACAAAAAAACAAAAAGCGGCAACGGGCTACACCGCATCAATTAACTGTTCTCAAAAGCGAATTTGAAATCAACCAAACACCCAACGCCAAATCTCGTGAAGAAATTGGTCGCCGGATCGACATGACTGAGCGGTCTGTTCAAATATGGTTCCAAAACAAAAGGGCAAAAAACAAAATACTGGCTAAAAAACAAGGTACTGGGTTCCCGCAAAATGTACAGTTCACAATGGATACGCCGTTTTATAGTAGCAGCCAAGGTATTCTTACGCAGCTTTCTAATGGTGTACATCCTCATATGGCGTCGTCGGCGTTTTCTCCGACGTTTGTCGGTAATAATATGAGTAGTATTGGGGGAACTCAAATGAATCAGTTGTTTCCAAATGTGGTGTGTTCTGCAATTTCAGTACCTCACACTTTTAGTCCTAACCAGCAAAATATCAGTCTTCCGTGTGTATCGCTATCTATTGGCACATGGCGTCGAGTATTTTCATCATCAAATCAAATGTCAAATGACCTTCAAATTGTTTATTCAATGTTTGACAACACATTTACATATACGATTTACTCCAATTCAACGGGGTTCCGTATTCAATACTCGCTAAAAAACATTAAATCGTTAAAGTTCACACCCCACAACGATAACCCATATATGGGGGATGTAAATGTGACTCTATTCCATCCTCCAAGGTTTTTAATTCAAACCCCAAAGCTTCCTACTTGGGTTACTTGTGAAGACTTTACTGAAATGAAACAAGGTTCACTAGTGCTGGTGCACAAGCTCACAGGCCCTTCGGGTCCGCTTCAAGCCCAACTTGGTCGTATTAGCTTACAAGACCCCACAAAAGCAATTCATGTACCTACTGCTGCTACAATGGCTCCAGGAAATGGTGAGTTTGTTAATGAAGCTATTCCTATTTCACCATCTGATAGCAGCATCCCAATGTTTGTTCCAACCACATCTGTTTCTTCAGGTGCTGTTTTTAGTCCCGCAGGTTTACATATTCCTACTTCAGTTCCTGCAAATTCATCACTCCAACAACAGTTTGCGGGTAGCATCAGTGCAAGCGCTAGCCCTATTAGCACAGCTGTTCAAATCCAAGACGTATTTGGATTAGACATGCCAATGAGCAAAACTCGAAGCAAATCGCTTCCATCGCTGCTAGACGAAAGCTTGCATGAGATCAGTGACTTGACAAGTGCCGATCCTTTTGAAACATTAAAACTTGATACAAGCCTTATTTCTACAGCAAGCGACGCTTATGACCAAAAAACTTTAAACAGTGCGACGTCGTCTATTTTCTGTCTGAATGATGATACCACTGCTAATGAAACCACCGACATTTCTAACATGTCATCGCCTTTAAATAAATTTATTTCAAATGACCAAATGGCAACTATGGGAATTTCTAGTGCCACATCTCCATCTGAATCAGTTTATAAAGACAATCATAATAGCGGTGGTGATAACAATGTTGAGAGCTCTTGTCTTCTTGAGCTAATGCCAAATGATCCAACAGATACTAGTTTTTATCCCGAAGCTAGCATGTCTGAGTCGGCATTAGAAATGTTTTCCAACAACATGTTGGTCAAAGATTCAATGTTGACACCAGTCACTGATGTTGCACCTACATTAGTCACATCCAACAATAACAGTGGCTATGAATCAATCACAGAAGCATCATCTG
>JAJLVH010000794.1:0-15786 GCA_030570155.1 Magnusiomyces magnusii
CAAAAGCTTCAAGCTTTTATTTCATCAAACATTTAAATAAAAATGTATATGTATATAAAAAAATTTATTAATCATCAAGTTTAAGTACTCTAATTAATCCTATTAAAAATAAACATTACAAAAACATAAAATAAATAGTAAAAAAAACATTAATTATTATCATTTGTAAAAATTATCACACAGCCAATGCCTTGATAGTATTATTTCTTCCATTTTCTGTTCCATTACCATTATTATCATCATCTTTTCGATTGATTCTTGGATCTTGACTTATGTACCTTTCCATTTTTGGTTTTTCGTATTCATTTGATCTTTTCAATTGCTTGGATGATGAATCAATTATTGTCTCAATTGTGATGTTTGTAGGGTTTAGAAGAAATTGTTTGTTCTTTTTTGAATTCGACAGTTCGATTGTATAGTTAGATTGTGTTTTTTGTTGTGAAGAAGAATTAGAATTGTTGTTTTTTTTGATATTAGATAAATAGGTATTTGCAAGTGATGATGATCGAGGCGGAACTTCTAATAAACTCAAGTTTTTGATATTTTTGTTTTTATTATCACTTTCATTAATTCCTAAAGTCTTGGTATTCATTTTTGTATTCGATTCTGACATTTCTGTTGTATGTTGAGATTGCTGAGGTTTCGAAAATTTCCCACTTGCTGGTGCTTGAGAAGTATGAGTTAATGATAAATTATGCTCAACTGGCTTAGATGGCGGCATGATAATGGTGACAACATCTGCAACCTTGACTTGTTTAGAACCCGAACTTGAATTGGATCCCATACTGAGTCGTTTATTTGCCTCTGGAGGTAACGGTGGTAATGGCTTATCCAGGTCACTACTTGAAATGCTCAGCCGTCGACCAGATGTGTTTTTAGATCCCGATGATGGTGATGACGATGATGCTGAATTAGAAGAATTTCTAGTTTTAGGTGATCCAGACGTGACTGAATTGACGTTACTCTCGCTTTCTTTTTCCCCAGCCTTTGATCTAGCAACCCGTTTCTTTTGCGATTTTCTTTCTTTTTCATCAGGTGAATGTGATTGAGTTCTCTTATATTCGTCTTTACTCCCACCACACTCTAATTGAAGTTGAATCTGAGGAGGCCCACTATAAGGACCATCTATATTCCGAACAGAACTGTAATGTTCCCAGTGATGATAAGCAATGTGCAAAGTTTGTTTAGGTCTAATCTCGTTATGCTTTCCATTACCGCTTCCATCAGGCCGAATTAACAATGGCTCTGTATCTCGCTGGTGAATAGAAACATTTACATTTGCTGCCCGCGCAAAGGCCACAACCTCTGTCTGATCTCCATATGTTCCATCTTTACGCATCCGAGCTAAGTGTTGCGCAAAACTTTCATCCAACATAAACATTTCAAATTCATTAGGATGGTGTTCCATATAATTCATGGTCATAACGCGGACTTTGCCATATGCTGATCCTCCGTCACCATAGTATTGATCACTCAATGCACGAAACAAGCAATTGCCATCGCCAGTCACTTCAAAAGCATATAATCCATTAGCTACAAGTGTTGGAAACTTGTCATCGTTATTTCCATGTGACAAAGAAGGATATTCATTAGGCAGCTTTCTTTTCTTCAATGCACTTTTTTTGGCCTCTTTAGTGGCATTTTTTGAATTTTTGGTAGCTGTTATAAAATCATTATTTGCCTTGGGCTTGGATTTGGTCATCGCATGTTGCTGGTTTAGTGTTTGTACCGCAAGAGTTTCAAGTGGTGATACAGATTGCATCAGGGCTAGGGTGTGCTCGCTTTTGGGTTTATTCTGAAACAACAGGAGTCCTGGGTCTGTGACTGAGCGTGCCATTAAGCGTGGAGGCTGAGGATGGAGTTGTGTCGTCAAGTTGTCGGAAGACTGGATGTATGGTTTTTTAAAACCAGTCTCAGTTGTACCATTGTGTTGATAGCCAGTGGTGGAGTATTGTTGTAGCTTTGGTGACTCAGGCTGCCAATTGGCGATTTGCTTGAAAAACGGATCTGACAATATACAAGGAGATGCTGCTTGAGTAGAACAAGTGATTATGGACGCAGTCTCGGCAGCCATCGATTCGTGTGATTGATTGTATCCTGGCAAAGGTGTATTGCTGACAGTCGCGGTTTGAACAGAAAACACCTTTACTGCGCTGTTGCGACAGTACTCTGCAGCTTTATCATTCAATCCCGAATCATTGAGATAGTGATCATTAGAAGGTTTCGAAATATGAATTGATGACATGCTGGCAGACCTACCAAGCTTTTTTGGTGTGTCAACATTTTCTTCAAACACATTTGTAACTTCCTTGGTATTAACGTCAAAACCTTTGGTATTTGGGTAACTTGCATTCGGTACCGTCGTAGTGGTGATAAATGGCTTGAAATATGACTTTGAAACTTTTGAAATTTTTTCACTTTCACCCAATTTGCTGATTTCAACAGTTTGGACTTCTGGACTAGTAGTTCCAGATGATAATGTACGTGGTATACTATCATTGTGGAACCCAATTGATTGAGCATCGTCTTTATCATCATCATCGTGATAATCTTTTAGATTTTTCACAACCACCGGACATATCGTCTTATTATGATCATCATCTCCATAACTACTGCTTCCTTCTAAACTACTCACGCTATTAATCTCACGCGCACATCTAAAGGTATTAGCAACAGATGGCGGCACCAAGAAATGGTTGCTGCTATTGTTGTTACTAGGCTGAACAAATCGAGCAGATAAATCGTAAGAGCTGTAAAAATTTCCGATATTGTTGCTGTCGCTGCCTGACCTGGTATAAGACTGTTCCAACTTAGATTTGGCAGTAGCCGCCGGCCCACTGGTTTTTTGTGTATTTAGCTTATTAATGTCTAATTCCAAATTGACGTCATTTGAAACCGAAAAGTAAGAGGGCTTTGATAATGAATTTTGTTTGGATCTTGTCTTTGAAACGTACGCCAGATTATTGTTGTTATTAATACTTTTCAAGGTGTCACTGCTAGAATTTGTTGGCTTTATTGTAGTCGTTGCTGCTGGTTTAATTTTTTCTGAATCATTCAAGTAAGGAGATAAATTAGAAGGATTGTTGTTAGACAATGTTGTTTGTTTAAGTTCGGATGATGCCATCAAAAGGGTTGGCGTCGAATACGATTTCATAGGCTTTGGCCGTCTCAATGGCACACCAACGCTTTCATTATTCTTGTGACTGCTGGAAGAGTGAGTGATTGAATTGCCTAGTGTTTGAGTTGAAGCAGCATGAGGCTCGTTTGCGGGCAAGATATAAGGTTTGTTACTAGAACCATGATCGGCATGATGCTCATGAGAATCAGGCTTTTGTTCTTTTGCAGCGGTGGAAAAAACCTTTTTTGATATCTCCATGTTTGAATTTAATTTGGCATCAGTATTATTGTTGTTAGTGTTGTTTGTGACAGACAGATTTAGTGAAAAGGGAGCAGAGATTGTTGTAGGCTGAATTCCGGTGTAGCTGGCATTACTTGAGCCTTTGACAGCAGCAGTTTGATAAAGTTTAGCGGAATTGAGGTTGCCTTGATAATACTTTGAATAAGAGGTTCTCACGGGTTTAGAAGCATTAGTACTCGACCGAGTAGTTACAGAGACAGGCACAGAGGTGACAGATGTCGATAATCCGCTTTGAGCGCTTGTGTTGGACGAAACCATTGATGACGACGACGACGACGATGAAGGTTCGGTTGCCATCAAAAGTGCGTTGTGCTGGGTAGTTGACGATCCCGACGAGCCAGTCGCTATTGGCGTTGAAGTTGCAACATGGGTTTGACGTCGACCATATGCAAGGGCCTGTGCGTCACCAGGCACATCGGCCTCGTTTCGTAACTGCTTTTGCGTACAATCTGCGGCATTGTTTCCCATCAACGATTTATCCACCAGTTGAGAAAAATCGTTAGATGATAGCTGGGTCGGTGATTTGCTTTGTTGTTGATTTGATTGAACTAAATATTCTTTGGGCGGTCGTCGTTTGGTTGTTGAAAGCGTTAGAGATGTGGATTTGGATCTAGTTAAAAGACCAGAAGCTTTACGCGAGAGCCCACCCACAGATGTTGAATTGGACCTTGACAGGCTAGCTGATTGAGGCAACTGTTTAGATTGAATATCTTTCTCATGATTATGTGGACTGTAATTGTAACCGTTTGTTTTCAGATTAGAAGCTGCTTGAGGATAGCGGTGACCAAACCCTACAGACTGTCCGTTTTTGGGTTCAGGAAGTGGAGGAATAGGAATCAAAACTGATTTAGCGGCGTTTTTCTGTTTAGTCTCTTCCTGAAACGGGTCTTTTGAAAAAGAGTGCTTGCTTCGTAATTTGAACTTCATTTGGCATTCAGATGATGATGAATATGAGCTGTGTTGATTATGGTCAAATTGATTGCTGGTTTCAATGTTTTTGAAAATGTAAAAAGAAAAGCTTGTGAAAAAAGTGAAAAAAAGAACACATCCCAGAAATAAATAAAAAGAAGGAAGGGTGAAGAGATAGCATGAATTATTAAACAGATCTGACATCCTACATCTGAATATTTTTAGTTCCTGGTTTTTATGTTTTTTATGTTATTCTACACTCTCGTAATACAGCGCTGAACAAAATATAGATAATTATTATTGTTTCGATCTCCGTTTGGCTTTTTTTCACAAAAAGGGGGGTCGACTGCAGATTTTCCCAGTAAGTATAAAACGTAAAAATAATTTTTAGAATTGTTGAAAACTTTCACTGACTTGTATTATAAAAAAGGAAACAGTGATGACTGCGAAAATGCGGATGTATTACTATGGTTAATAAGGGAAAAATAACAAAAGTAGAATTGTTTAAAATATCAAGAAAATAATTTGATAATTTAAAATTCGGTGAATTTACAAAAAAATGTTTAACATGTTTGAAAGTGAATGCAAAAAGCTTATTATTGGTGAAGATATTTCAAAACATTAAAACATATTGGTTAGATCATTGAGATTTTGAATAAAAAAACTCTGTTTATTGTGTTGTTTGGGTGTTTTACAATTAATGAAATAGTATTTGAGACTGGTCATAATCATTGATGATTGAGTCATGAGCTATGGTTTTCTGAACTTACAAGTACTAAATAGTAGTTCGATTGGCTAGTTATGCTTAATTCAATTAAACATAGTTCTGGTTAGAATGGCTTCATATACCAAGACCAATTATCTAAAAAGACTATCGAAATTGTATACTCTTAGAATAAAAACCTTCATTATCTTGTATGTTGAAAAATGTTTTTCATTTGTGAGATTCAGCAAATATTAATGTGAGACATTCAAGTAAAGAAATAAAATAAAATTGGTTGCTTAGTTAAAGATTGTATTCATAAATCTATTTCAAAGTAAGATAAGAATAAACAGATACTTCACTGTTCAGCATTCAATAAAAAAAAGCACCAATGTTCAACAAATAGACCATTGTCATCAGTAATTATTTCACTGATATCAACAGTTGTGCACATTTATTCAAAAGCAGTTATGAAAGACGAGATAAAAATTAAATTTAATAAACTTCATCAAACTGAACATAATCAAATTAATCAATTTGAAAAGAAAAAAAAAAGTAACATGAAAACTAGAGTTTATTACAAAAAGCATAAATTGTGAGACATGCATTGGGAGAAACAATTCATACTGTAATAAAGAAGATGATAATATTAATAATATATATCAATGGCTTTTGCAAAAATATTATAAAACATTCTAGTATATACTGTTTTTTCCGTTTATTAAATTATTAGTGTACTTATTGTTCATCTAGTATTTTATTACTTTTAATATTTTTTAGATTGTTTGTAACAAAAAATAATAATCAAAAAGTTTTTGAAGATTTGTGTGTATTAAAAAATAAAGAAAAAGTTTTGGTTCATCAGTTTTCCAGTATTGAAATCGGAAAACAGAAATAAAGATTGAGATTTTTTTGTTAAAAAGATGGTTTGATTGGTATTGACGATATGTATTTGTATTGATACCCATTATAGTGGTGAATTCAATATATCAAATTGATGGAAATATAGATTTTTATAGATTTAAAGAAATGAAATGATAATTGAATGCTTGTTTCAAGTAATCCTTGCCATCATTATTGTATCCAATCAAACGGTCAGATTGATACACATAATTACTCATTCATTATAATTGTTTTCAGACTGATTCAATTTTTTTTGGTTGTTTAATCAATATTAATGAGTAAATGCTTGTAGTACCAAAGTTCAATTCGAGTATATTTATTTGAAGATGGAATACTGTCTACGATTGTGTTATTGTAAATTCTAAACCAGTAAAAGGTCATGCATTTATCACATGAAACGTTATTCAGCCGCATGCTAGTTGACGAGGTTATTTCAATAAACAAAAAATCGACACAAATACAAAAAACATTATAATCCAATAAGCATGTTGATTACAAAATCAAACAATCAAAATTGTTTTTTTCTGTCGTATGAAATTACACAAAAGTAACCAAAGGTCTGTCAGTTTTGTATTATAAGTCTGATCATTATGTTTTTGACAAACATGGATAGCTGCTTTAATTGGACATTAATTGAACAGTTGCCATAATATTTTTCTGTTTTGGTCGTCATTATTGTTATTATTTCGCACTGTTAACTTTTGTAAACTAGCTTAGTTTTCAACCAGACGTAATTGCTTTTTTTTCTACATGTAATAAAGATCAGATTCTACTGATTGTGCAGCTGCATTCTCTATGTTTATTGTTTTGTTTTTTGATTGGTTGATTTGCATGATAATAAGTAACAGCTAATGAAGCAAGAATCAGCTGAATTGGATATTAGTGAACAGGCTGAATAGCATGCACTACTTGTTACCAACTTCACAATGTGATTTTTTTAAAACCTTTGAGCATCATGACCGAATTTAACACTAGCTTTTGGAATGATATATACCGTTGATATGTATGATGAATTGTTGATTTGTGATATAAAAATAAAGTCACATTGATGATAGTTGACTTGATCAAGTCAAAGAGTTTTTTGTTCATACCAAAATCTGTATACATTCACTATTTTTTTTTTCCCACAAAGACCCGAATCGGTTACATTATTCCTGCCAATTCCCTTATTGATACTACTAAAAATGTCATACCGATCAAGAAACACCCCGCGTTAACGCGCTCATAAATCTAAGGGAGTCTATATTACTAGGTATAAACACTGAGCTATGATAACTGACTTTAAAAGGTTTTCCTCAGTTGGACAAAAAAAATGTGATTTAAAAACGTTTGTAAATCTTTTTCTAGCAAATATTAGACTCTAATAGCACTATTGTTGCTGCTTCTATTAAACTTATTTTTTAATAACGAAATATATGTCAAGATTAGTACATACAAAAGTCATTTTGTTATTAATATGAAAAGATTTAAAATTATGCGCAAATTTTAAAAAGTAAGTTATCAATTGTGATGTGTTTTTGCGGAGTAGACAATGTTTAAATTATTGTATAAAAAGTTTGTGGAATCAATATACCAGCGGTGAAAGAAAATAGAAAGAAAAAAGAAACTCAGACATCAATTTGAAAAATACAATAAAAAAATCAAAACAGAACATTCATTGGTCAAAACTGTCAAAAGAAAAAAGAAAAGAAAAGAAACTTTTTCAAAACTATTTGCAAGACAAAGCGGAGAGGAAGTTGCTTCTGCTGTTCTGAATAACAGATATGAATGGATATCTTCGGCATTTTAACGACTAAAAACGATCATCAAAATGTTCGTGAAATGAATACGTGTAATGTTTTGATTTTAATAGAAAGCGGATTTTTGCCAATAACCGATCTGTTTTTTGTTTAAAGAAGATCAATTGATCTGATTTTGGAAAGACTTTCCTATATATTATTCTCATATATTAAAGTGTATTGACAGAATGTTGATAAATGTAAACTATATCTATGTCATTGAAATCGGATTTAATATAATAGAATGGCCATTTTATTTTTTGATGAACCCTGAAAATACGAATTTTCGGTATCCAGACTCGCCTGAAAATGACGAAATTAGTCCAGCGTCCTCTTGTTGCTTTTATTTCTTGGTTGCACACTTTTACGCCGAAATAAGACAACGTATGTACAACTAGCCGCCTCATCAACTTCAATCACAGTATTTCAATGCTATTCAAGTAGTTGCCGGCATTAAATGATTCAATTAAAAGCTAATTAAGATGCTATTCCTACTTCTTCAATCAATATTGATGCTATTTCATTCTGATGATTTTTTACATTAACTACAAAGTGTTTGAAAGTCTCAAGATCTATTGCCGACTAAGCCATAAGATCAATTTCAGTAAGTGAGAATGATAACCAAATTGATTCTCATTGTGATTGTTATTTTTGTAAACCTTATATTAGCTTGGAATAAGTTGTATGGAGTACACACAAACGCAAAATCACAAATAGACTTAATTGGTCCGAATATGTCTTTTTTGTCTTTTTTACCAGTGTGAATCAAAATTGAGTATGATTCATCTTACAAAGCAAATAATCAATGATTCCAAAAAATAAAAATAATAATAATAAAACAATTTGATTCTTCAAAGTTAAAGTTTATACTGTTTTCGTCTTGATTCAAAAAGAAGAGATGATTTGCGATTATCATAACTCTGAAAAAATCCTTTGTGGATTATCATCAATTCAAACAGCCGAAGGATAACCATTTTGACGGACGCTATATGCTTCAGCTCTTCAATTTGTACTTGGTGATGCTTCTTCGGATTTATTCTCTATATTGTTCTGTTTATAAAACCTGGAGGTGCTATCGAGTCTCCAAAAAATATTGAAAGAAGAAATTGCAATGTCGAAATAACCCAAAACATAATCAGTAAATATGTATCCTAATGCGAAGTTTTTAGCCGAAATTTAATAGGAATCATTTGTACTGATTGTGTTCTTATTGACTTCATAAAAAATTATATTCTTTTAATGATGTGTTGTTTGTCTTATGTTTATCGTAGCCAATAATCTTTAATGAGAAACTTTTCAAAGGATTGAAATATTTAAAATAAAATATTATGATAATGTACTTTGGGGAACCAGGATGTCTACCACTCATCATTTTGACTCAGAAAATAAGCATTACTAATAATTATCTAGCCTGAACTACCACAGTACTAGGCTCGATCATTTCACATGTCACTCTTCGCTCGATTAGCGGTGTTTCACGAGCTTCTCAATCATAATTTACATCTAATGGATATCTGATTGAGACAACAATAAAAAGTATCATCGATATATAAACCATTCAGATCTAGAGATAATTTACAGTATTAAAAAAAAGAGAAATCATGTTAATTGTAAAAATGATATTTAGAGAGAAAAAAAGGAAAATAAATTGGAGGTTGAAACAAAAGTTAGATTATGTACAATTAATTTCGAAATATATATATATATATATATATATATTTCATTATCATCGCAGTAATAAGCTTCCTTTACTAAATATAATATATACAAAGCGATTAAATGTAAACAAACCCTGAAATTATAGCCTACTGTGCAGGCGATAAATATTTGTAGCGAGCTATTTCTTCTTTTATGTTATATTGAATGTAATTGCAAATAAGAATAGACACATGTGAATAAATGAAGTTTAATGAACTAGGCAGATTAAAGTCAAATTCAACTTTAACAAAAGATTTTTTCATATGAATAGGTTTTAATTTTGAACAATTACTGAAATCTCACCTCTCACTTGCTATAAACTCTACTATTTGAAAATAATATGCAAAATGATCGGCCTTCTGTGTTATTATATATTTATTTGTTCTTAACATAAGATAATACAAATAAGCTAACTTTGTCACCTATAATAAGATCGGATATATTTTAAGACAACGCTTATTCATTTACCGCGAATTAAAGAAATAAAGAATACTTGATATACGAAATATTTTTTATTGATTTTACACTGCTTTATTTTTGACTTTGAAAGGCAACTCAAAGGCTTTTTTAAAGTAAACAATTGTATATTTGATTGGTCATTGTGATCTATCGCTTTTTTATTTCTAAAAAAAGATTCAAAAATAAAGAAGCCAATAAGAATCATAACAAATGAGAGAACATATCGAGCAATATTTACAAAAATAGGTTAATTATAAAGTTCAGTTTCTAACATGATATTTACATAAACTGATTGTATACTTCGAGTTTGGTTTAGTTTTACTAAATAAATCATAAGTATGCTCCATGAACAAAAGTGAGGAAAAAAACTTATTCTTGTGGTAAACACAAAAATCCATCCGTTGATTATTTATTGTAAAATCATGTTTCAACTTTTTTTGATGAAAAAAAGCAAAAGCAATAACATGTTCAACACAAAATGCAGCTTTTTAGAAAAAAATCATCTCAGTATCTTGTTTGCATAAAAGCATTGAAAAAAAATACAGTTTTTACAAGTCAATAGAAATACGTGAAAGTATCAATTTACTAAAGGCGTGTCTTAAGTCATCGTTATTACCATAACATGGACCAATTTCCAAATTTAACAGTGATTGGCATCGTACTTTGTGAAAATACATGAGTCTCGTTTTGATCATGATACCTTCGCTTCTAATTATATATATGAAATTTTATAGAAAAAAATTATATTTTAAAAGGGTTAAGTCAACTTCTCTGCACGGTTACAATTAGAAAACATGAATTTCTCATTTTTGTTTTGTTCTTTTATTTGTAAACTGATATTGGTATTAGGCCTGAACATTACGCTTAGTTCTTAAAGTAAACTGGTTGGTCTTGGTGAAACGCTGGTCCACTTTCGCAGCCTCGAAAATAACATCTACTTTTTGATTTTTGATTTTTTTTGTACTTTTTCAAAAAAAAAAAAAAAAAAAGTTTCAAGACAAAAAGTGGTCGATGCTGTGTGTATTCTCACCGTTAAGTTTAATCTGCAACAAATGAAAATTGTTGAAGCGGAAACAAATTAAACAAATCTATTTCATTAACTTTTACTTTTACTCTTTTATTTCTAGTACTCATGTTTTTGATGGAATATAATAATACGATATCAACTATTTAAAGTTTTTCTTATTTTAATCTTGTTTATTTCGTTGCGATCATAAATGCGTTTTATGACTTCTATTTCTTATTTGCCAGTATATGTATATAAATAAATCAAGTTCTCGTTTTTCATCCTTTTAAATACTTTTTTATATTTCCATCATTCAAAGTCTTTTTTTTGGTTTTCAATTCTGTTCTTCTTGGTTTTATTTATTTCATTCTTTTGAATTTATTCACACAATGCAAACTCAATCTGTTCCACAAGTAATCTCAGTCCCGGCTGTTGAACAATCGATTAATACTCCATTAAGACGTTCAAGAATGAAATCAAATGCTCCAACTTTGGAATACATGGAATCCTTTAAAAACCTTGAAGGAAAATATCAGTGTAACTACTGTGAACGTTCCTATCTTCATTTTAAACATCTCAAGCGACATTTTATGAAGCACACTGGAAACCGTCCTCATGTTTGTAATATTTGCCAGGACACTTTTTGTCGAAGCGATATCTTAAAAAGACATTATGCTAGATGCTTAAGTAAGTTCAAACATACTGGCAAATGTTCAACTGTTAGTCGAGTACCTAAGCGCATTTTTCCCAATCAGATATATGGTCCCGCTTCATTGTCTTACGGCTCTTTTCCATCTCAGCCTCAAGCATACTCGCAATATCTGTCTGTTCCTTTTCAATATTATCCACAAAGTGTTCAGCAAAGCTATCAAAACATTCCCACTTATCATTTTCCACAGGTTTCACAATTCAGAACAGTATTTCCACCAACACCCAATGGAACTTCGCCTGCTATGACCAGTGATTCATTTAACGACTCGTTACCTCAATCATCATGCAATGATCAATCGAGTCCTTCGGTTCAAAGTTGTTTTCCATCTTTTTCAACATACCAGGCCGGTCCTGTAAATCAAGTAGCTCCTCAATTACTTACTAGTCCCACTATTAAAACTGAATTAGAATCACCACCTGTGGAATCCACTCAGTTTATTTCAGACTCTGATTCTAGTTGTAAAACACAGGGTTTGGCTATTTTCCAGGCCGACGGTAAATCACTTCCCGCTCTTGATGGCCAAATGATTTCGAGTAACGATAGCTCTACGATCTCATTGGTCCAGCGATCATTACCATCTTCAAGCAATTTAACTTCGCCAATCACGGATGCTAGCCCTGTATCTCGTATTTCACCACAATACAATTCTTTTTATTCGGGTAACGAATACACAACTACATTACGGATAGATCTAGAACAGCAATTGATTTCACCATCGTCCCAAAAGATTTCGTCTACTTTTCCATCAAACAATGTCGTTCCCCAGTTTGACGACAATATGATTCCAAATAACTATCAACACAACTCTAACTTTATTCCCCAGTTTACTTCGCTTCACCCCACTCCGCCACAACAGCAGCCACCAATGTTTAGCAACTCCAATATTCCATCCCCACCCACAACTGCATCTTCTCCTGATACTGCTTGTCCTAACCAAAACTCAATTGAAATCAATGTTTCAAATATGGCCAATCCGACGTTCAACTACACTTTCAACAACGCTAGTTCTATGCATCTTCCTCTCCCTCTCACAATCTCATCACCAAATTTCACACATGCTGAGCCAGCCTCCACATATGTGATTCATTCAACGACAAAATAACTCATACACATCTAGATGTGCAGGTCTTTTGAATTATTTTAATCAACTCTTTTTGTCTTGTGTTTCTGTGTATACACATGGTTGTTATTTATTTGTAAATGTATTTATTTAATTATTTATTCATATTTCTTTTTTCTGTTTTTCGTTAATTCAATAAAAGTGTATTTAGATATTTTTGTATTGACTCTTTAAATGTATAGACAAAGCGATTTATCAAAATCATTTTAACAAATTACCTTTGTTTTTTTTTTCTTTTTGTGTGTGTGTGTGTGTGTGGATTTGATAAAATAGGAAAAAAATCATAATTGTAAATAAGTCACATGAAATTATAGTATGAGCCACGTGAATAAGCAACTACATCAATATCTTTTTTTTTTATCAATTTAACCACATTTATATTGTACTTTTATCGATAACTCGCGGTTTTTAAGATGATTTGATTACAACTGTTATAATATCATTTAAGTATTTTTGATGGAATACTGGTTTTAAACTCAATTGTTTGTTTATACAAAAACTGCAACAAAAGTTAACTTTTAAATAACTACACAACACAACACACCTTATCTATTCGTCATGTTCATAAATCCTGTTCAAATTTATATTTGTTATATATAAATAGATGATTTTTGCTTTTCTTGCATAAACACTATCAAGACTAATTTATCAAGTTATAAATACCCTATGAAAAAAACATACCCAACAATACTTTACATCCAAAAGTGCAAGTTGATAACGTCATTACTTTTGGGTCACGTGATTGATTATAAGTGCAGCAAAAATATGCTTCGTGGGAGGATCGAACTCTCGACCTTCAGATAGCACAGAAAATCTTTATAAGATGTCCTATGAGACTGACGCTCTACCAACTGAGCCAACGAAGCTTTTCTTAAAAGTTTTGGTAAACTTTTTTTATTGACTCACAAGTCACTAAATCTAAACTTGTTTTTGATAATCAATGTCTAAGCACTATGTAATTTCGTACTAGCTATGTATATATATGTAGTCGCGGCTTGCAACCAATAAAACCTCAGTTAACTTCTTGCAAACTACAGGCCTACTAGCTCGAAGACCCGCCGTCTTGTCTATTTGCCTGTCGCTGTTGGAGCTAACGCTTATACCGTCTATCGGCTAACATAATTTTTTTTGAATTATGTCATATACATAGCATACGCTATGTTTAACTACTTTTTGTCTAAATTGGTTTTTGTATAATAAAAACGAAAAAATGTCTGATGCACCCAACGACGAGTTTTCGCGTAAGGCTATGATTGATACTCACAATATAAACCTTAAGCAGTCTATTAAACCCAAGATTCCCCAAATAATTAAAGAAAATAAAGCTCATGAACACCATAGTGTGTCGAATCGTGTTCTTTCGCATAAAGATATTGAAAATAAAATTCATAAAACAAACAAAAATGATGATGAAATAATTGAAATAATTGAGAAAATGCAACTGGTTCATGATGCAAAAGCGTCATCGAACACTTTTGATCATCAAAAACATGAAAACCCCCCCAAGAACCTGACGTTGATATCCAAATGAATCCTATAGAGCCCAAAATCCTGCAAGGGGGTAATGAAAATTTGTCCCAAGTGACGATCTCACGTGATATTGAGGACCATATTGAAAGCCAGACCATGGAGGAAAAAGCTGGAAAGCTGGATCTCATTTTAGAAAGATTATTGAAAGAAAATATTGCATTGAAAAGCGACATTGAAAATCTTCATAGCGACAATGAAAATTTTCATACTCATTACATTCAAGTTAAGAAAGAGTTGAAAGTAGCGTACAAAGAGTACCATGAACTGAGAAGTCGATATGATTTGCAACATAAACAGCATCTAGAAATGAAACATGCCATAGTAGAATTAGAGAACAAAAATAGCACTATTATGGATGCCTGCAATGCCATAAGAACTGAACTAGACGTGGTGAAAAACAGAGAATTGACTGAATTTGTCCAAAAATCCACAATCGAAAAAATCAAAAAACAAGCTGAAAAAAATAAAAGTGAGACTCACAATATGTACAAAAGTGCAACCGAGTTGGTCAAGATAGCCAGATTGGAATGGAAACAAAAAAAGAAATTTGCGCTTGAAAATACGCACAAGGAAGTTGACGAAACATAAGTCCTGGTTAGAAACTTGTCTGTTGAAAGAGGAATCTTGTTCTCCATGATTCAGACGGCAGAAAACAGCATTCACACGCCAACAAGCAACGCCCCGTGTAGTTTTGATTTCTATATATATATATTTCTTTTTATATTTGTCGTTTATATTTTCAATAAAAAGAATTGACTCTTGTTTTATTAATTGTTTAGAAGTATAGTAGTTTATTAATTTAGTCACACCTATTTGATATCAATTATGTTTTCAAGCGACATCAGAATGAGAGTTTATCAACTATCCAAAAGTATGATTAGTTGGATCTACCAATTCGTTGAGAATAGAAAGGCTAGCATGCTGGTGGATCAAAGAAAAGGACCAATGCGTGGAATCAGCACAGGAATACCTTAGGGCTCTCCAATATCACCATTACTGTTTTTGATTTACTCGACACCGATGTATTGGACCATTAAGGACTGGGGTGGATCACCGTCAGGGTTCATTGGTGATGTGGCTGTCACTGTCCAAGGCAATATTGAAGAAAACACTGAACGCTTAAGCAAGATTCTTAAGAACCGCTGTGATTGGGCCACTTCAAGAATGACCAAAATCGACTTGGGCGATAAGCTTGGCTATATCCATTTTATCAAGAAACTACACGCCAATAAAAAGAAATTGAGTCTGACATTGCCAACAGGGGAGAAGCGAGAGCTTCAGGAGCAAGTTAAGCTTTTGGGAATAGTTTTTGATCATGCATTGAACTTCAAGAATCATATTCTGAAAAAGACATCTAGTGCTAGGAAAGCTGTAGGCGCAATTTGGTCACTTGGAGGAGCAATTCTTGGTATGAGAGGTTCTGCTGTTAGATCTTTGTACACGGCATGCGTGAGACCGATTTTTGAATACGGTATTGAAATATGGCAACATAAGATGCTAGAAGGTGAAAGGAAGAAACTCGAGTTGATGCAAAACATGGTCTTGCGGAG
>JAJLVH010000795.1:0-15645 GCA_030570155.1 Magnusiomyces magnusii
ATTCGGTAAAACTTTCTAAATCGCAATTTCCAATGCTTGAGTCGATAGTTTTGTTGCTGTTACAATCTTCATGTGGGCTTTTAGCAGGTTCTGGAAACAAATCATTCAACTTTTCAGAAACAGTTCCTGCGGAATCACATAAATGCTTAGAGCTCGGATTTTTGGGAACCATTATTAGTGTTTCTATTCCTCTCAATGAATCCGTACCTTTATTAGGAACCGTTGATCTCGACACTTCTAGCGTTTCTTTTCATTCAAATGGTCGAAATATTCATCAAGTTGATTCAATTTCAAATTTGTCTTCTCCTTTGAATCCCGATAAACTAAACTACAGAAACTCCTTTTCTTATTCCACCTGTTCAAACAGTTCCTTAAACACTCGTCAATTCATTCCCAATAATGCTCCAGTTATCACCGTAAGCGAACCTGCGGGAACTTGGGATTCTGCAATCAATTACATTTCTGATTTTTCCAACATTTACCTGCTTTACGAATATGTTCTTTTGGGAAAACCTCTAGTCATTTATTCCGACTCTCCGCACTTATGTTCAACTTTTATTTCTTTACTTGTCGACTTGATTCGCCCCATTCCTTATGGAGGCCGTGTTAGAGAATATGTGACTGCTGAATCTCTTGCTTGCTCAAACTCTTCAACGGATGCAAATATCAAAGAGTTTGAAGTTGGTGGAATCTATGGTATCACCGATTTGGATTTGCTACACAGAATTCGCAACTGTTGTAATTCCAATGTACTGGTATTTGCTTTGTCGCCAAATAAACAACTAATTTCTGCTCAAAAACAAGTTATGGCTTTAGTGAAAACAATCAAACCAACTTCTTTGTCTAGTTTGACAGTTTCTAATTTAAACACTGACAAAAAACTTGAGTCATGTATTGGTCCAAATATGCATAATAATCTTTGTACCTTTTTTCCAGTCACTTCTCCTTATCATTATTACCGAACTTTCCATAATGGTGTCAGAATTTTACAAAGACAAAGCAATGTTTGGCAAGGATTTGCAAATTGTATTTTGTATCAACTTTGTGAGCCCAAAAACTCTTTTGCTCCTGTGGGTTTGACATCTCCAAATCATACTTTTAAAAAACCAATACCCAAAAACAAGAACACTAAACCAAATTCTTCTGGTTCGTCAAGTAATAATTCATCATCACATAGTGTTTTTTCTAAATTGTTTTCAAAGTTGGGCTTTTCTCGTAAACCTTCTAATACCCCGAAATCTCGTCCTCTTTCTACACCACCTACTTCTAAACCATCAAGCAATTACAAAACAGTCCCAAAGATTCCAAAGAATTCTCATTTTACTGCTTCTCATAAAAATGCTAGACCAATTTCTACACCGATTGTTACAATGTTGGAACCATCTCAGCCAGGAACCAAACAAACTTTGAATCATCTCTTGCAAAATAAAGAGTCTAAAAAACCTGCGTGTATTTCTCGCAAAACTTTGGACGACATTCAAGATTCCATCGACCAAATTTCCAAGTCTCAAATGCTTGTGCCCGATCCCAGGTTTACGGAACATATCACTCAAATGTCCAATTCTAGTTTGCAATATGCTATTCCCAAGGCTATTGAATATATTTCAAGACTTGCAACCTTGTATGATTCATCAGTGCCAAGCAAGGAACAACTGCCTTTTGATACTTTGGAAATGTCTAAACGTTTGGATGTGGCTATTCGGTTTCATTTTGCTACATTGACTTCTAAGTTTCTTTCTCCGTTATCTTGCTATCTTGATCCTGCTTCTGGGCCAACAAGCTCTCGAATGGGTTCTCAAAATAATGGCCGCCAAGTTAGTTCATATGAACAAGGAAACAGTCTGTTGGGATTTTCCAAAAAGAAGCATGCTTTTGGTCTTGTTTCGAATATTGCAGGCTTTCAACGTAATAGAGATGGATCAGCAATGATAACTGATAGGCTTTTTGACAAGAAAGGTTTTGAAAAAAAAAGATCTCAGCGCAAGAGTCTTGGAGATTACGGGCCTTCCAAACGGCAACCAGTCATGATTACTTCTCAAAGCATGTATAGCTTGACATTGCCAGTTATTAAAGGAAGTGCTAATAGTGTTTTACAGTCAATGCCAGAAAATGTGTCCAGTGTTGAACTTGGTTCGCCACAAAATAATGATTGTTTGGTTGACAAGTCTAGCAATGAGTCGAAAAAGTCAAAGTATGGTTATGGTTTTGATAAACTTTCCAACAGCAATTCTTTTTCTAAACCTATTTCTCGCAACAATAGTTTTAAAGTTTTTAGTCAAAATGTCTTTGATTCAGCAAATGTCTTTGGTAACGCCAGCACAAACCGTCGTGCTAAACGATACTCTTTACCACCTACTTTGGAACTTTCATTGAATAAAGAAACCGATGACGAAACTATTGAAAAAGAGAGTTGTGGAAACGAAGAAACTGATTGGTTTAAAGAGTTTGAAAGTTGTGGTATTATTGAAAATTCAGAGTCTTTGGGTGTTGACGAAAGTAATTATAGAAATAGTGTGTCTATGCCAATGTCTCGTTCTGCTACTGATCCTGTTTATCACTACAAGAGTCTTTTACTTGAAGATAACAATGATGAAGAAGTATCTAAACCAACTATTTTTAAATCAACTGAAACACCTGCTGATGTTCCTCAACATCATTCTACTGCAGATCTTTTTAGTCCAACCACTCCATCCCGAATGTCAACAGTGTCGATGGAATCTTCAACATCGACATACAATTTTGGAAATGAGTTGTTGATGAGTCCTATTACTCCACCAACACCTGGTACTCCATGCAGTATTTATAATTCGAAAAAGACCAACAATAATACTACTAATAATACTGCTGCTAATTCGTTGTTGAATAGTCTTTCTTCTCATCAACATCGTACAGTATCAATGATTAGCAACGTATCTTGTTCTTTTGATGCCGATACAAATAAAAAACGCAAGTCTGTTACTTTTGGTGAAGAATCTTTCATCATGGCTACTACTGCAAATGACAGAAATAATAACATTGATTCTTTCTCAGCACCATTGGCGGCCCCTGCTTCACCATTTATGACATCAACAACAACATTGACACCCACACCACCTTTGACACCAACACAGCCTCTGATGAAACTAATGCCACCATCATCTTCTAAACACGAAGGTCGTGCCATGAGTTTAGGAATCAACATTTCTCGTAGCAATTTTTCGCGTTTTGAAGAAGAAGGAGATTTGACAAAATTCCAAGACTCGTACAAGTCAAAATCTAGTCGTCGTAAAACTTTTGATGGAGTTGATTTGGCAATATTGAATGCTGGAAAGTCCAAACATGACGATTCAAAAAACGTTGACAATTTAAATAACGTTGACGCTTCTAAAAACTTTGGAATTCCAAGAAGCCTTAGTATTTTCAAAAACATCAACTTTAACGACAACATCAATAGCAATGGCAGTATTACAGAAAACGGAACAGATTTCAAGAAGCAAAAGATTTATAAAGAGTTTATGAATAACATGAATTTCGCCAATTGGTTAAAAATGAATCATGGTGATGTTTATAATTGATTGATTTACTATTTATTTTGTTTTTATCAAGTTTAGTTTTAATTTAAAAAAAATAAAAAAATAAAACAAAAAAAATTAAAGAAATCACTTTTCATTCATGTATAAATCAATAGTTTCCACGATTTCGTCATCATTATTTGTATCATGAGTTTCGGGTTCTGGAAAGTGGATACGTTGTGCTGGCTGCGTTGACTGTGTTGAAGGGTCGCAAATCTTTGAATAATCATTTTTATTATTATTATTTTTATTATCATTAATATTATTGTTGACAATGGATTTGATAGTTTTGGTATCGATTGAGGTTTCTGGAGAACACTTGTGTGATTCTTGAACGTTTTCAAGATTTTGAACAATAACATGCTTTTCTTTTTCCAAATTGTTTGATTCATCGTTTTCAGTTTGTCGACCATCTTTGTTAGTTTTTGTAGTTTTACTTTTCTGTTTAATCTTTTGGTGTCTTTTTAATTTGATATTATTATTATCATCATTTGTATTAGTATTGGAATTTGAATTGGTATTATTTTCATTTTCATGGTCTTTCATGTTTTGTTCAACATATTGTAAACTATCATCACCAATGTTATTCCCATCATTATTAAGAGTTCCGTTAATACAGCCATTTGCAATCAATCTCGACAACAAACTCATTTCCTTCAATTGTTGCACCATTTCGTTATACATGTCTTCAACAACTTGGATTTTCATTGCCAGAAATTCGATTTGGTTTTTGCGATGGAGTTCAAGCATTTTAAGTCTTTTCCCGCGACCTGATGACGTTTTCTTTTGGGTATTGATTATATTGTTGACATTAACGGTAACGTTATTAGTAGTAGTGTTGTCAAAATCATCATCATCATATTCAGATCCTGAATCATCTACCTCGCTGTCTTCCAAAAAAAATCCAAGCTCATTTGTATTTTCGAAATCCAAATATTCAGATCCAAAAGGTTGGTTAGACTGATGGTATCGTAACCTCTTATTTATTTTGTTCAAACTAAACTGACTGTCTAGTAATTTGTCACTTGACGAATCTTCATTTTCTAAAGAATCGATATGATTTGATGCACCGACTTGATCTAAAGCTCCAAGTTTATCTAAGCTGCTGATTTGATCTAACCTGCCGACATGATCCAACAAAAACATTTCGGTATCTGAATTGGCACTTGATTCGTCATCACAAAACACCTGGCCTGCTCTTATTCTTGCTTCTTCTTCTTCTTCTTGATTATCATGATTGTGTTTCTTGTGGCAATTCTTTGGTAAACACTTGTCATAATCTTGTAATGTGTTTTCTATTAAAACAGATTTGGCTTTTGCAGATACAATAGTGACACTTGATGCAACTAATGGTTCGACCTTATGTTCTTCTTCAACAACAACTACAACAGGTGACGAAACACTTTTGATCTGTTTATATGAGGTATCAATGTTATAAAAACGAGAATCTGGTTTAGAAGGGTTGGTAGTATTATTGTTTCTTTTTGTTTCTTTATAATTTTCATTGTCATCAGTATTGACATTGTAAATTTTCTCGTCAGATTTTTTAGATGGAGAAAAACCAGGTTTTAATGTAGACGCAATCTGGGCCGATTTTTGGTCTTGATCCATAACAGCTAGTTCTTGAATAGCTGATAAAGTTTTATTCAAACAAGTTTCTTTATTGACTCGTTTCGCTATTTTCACATTAGGAGAATACGGAGTGACTGGCGTGAATGGTGTCATTGGCGACTGTGGAGAAAACCCACCTGATGAAAAGCTGTTGACACTTGTGCTTTGTTTATGGCCAAGCAAGTTCTTTTTGCTGACTTGACTTCTGTTGGAGCTGCTTGGAGACAAATCCCGAGACATTGAAGGGCTTTGAATGGAAACTGAAGCTGCTGCATTTTTTTGTGAATTTGACCGAGAATACATTTTGTTGGTACTGGTTTGGTCAGAAGATGGTACACGAAGAGAGTCCATTTTTGGTTTCCCTTCTAAACTCGATCGGGGTTGACTTTTTTGAAAGTGTATAGATTTCAATTCTCCAATATAATGTTTATACTTTTCAGTCATCTTCATCAGTTTGACAGTGATTCCTTGGACATCTTCACCATTGTTATTATTACTACTTCTGATTTGCTTGAAATTGGGTTCTGACTTGTGTTTTGATAATAACATTTTTTTGCCAGATTTACCTTTGGGCTTTGGTGGAGGATCTAGTGTAAAATTGTCGTGAACGTCTTGGATCCGAATCTTTTCACGGAATCTTCGGATTTGATCAAGGCTTTTCTTTTCTGTAGAAGTTCGATGGTTTCGTAAGTTATCAAATCCTTGAACATGGCGAACACTATTTACAACTAATTCGTTTTCTGTCTTGCGTTCTCTGGCTGATAAATAACCATAAACTTCAGATAACCCTTGTGAGTTTTGGGAATCTGAGTCTTCTTCTTGGTAAGGATATCCAAGACAGTAATTTTCTGTTGATTGACTTTGAATCGACCCATCCTCTTTCATTCGTTGTGAATCTTCTTCTGTTTGAATACTATATAGGTAATTCATTTGATTATTATGACCCATTTCTAAACACTTTTCATCCGTGCTTGTAAGCGTTTCTTCAAGTGTGTTGGAACTTTTGGATTTACGCACAATATCCATACTTTTTGAAGCACGGATTTTGCGTTGCTGAAAATGCTGTTGATGAGGGTGGCTTAGATGAGGCATTTGGTTAGAAAAGTGTATATAGCTGAGTTTTGGTTTTTGAGAAGACAGTAAAGCAGAACTTGAAAATGTTTCTGTAGCTGGACTTTCAGGAAGCTCAGGAATGTCATCCAAAGAAGCATGCGTTATAGGAATAGACGTTTGGATTTTTAACGGTGGCTGATTGTCATCCTCATGAAATTCAATTTCAGATTGTATAGTTTTATCTTTATGAACCTGCATCAGTTTACTTCTTCCGTACTTTTTTTCAAATGGAATAATGGTATTATAATGAAATGATAAATTAGCAAAAGATTGTAAAACAGTTGAAAGACGAAAATAAAACGTACTACGTTTTTTTTTCTCTCTTCAATTGTTTAATTTTAAACACAATCTAGTGTAAATATGATGAATCAAGCGCTAAAAAAAGCCACAAGCGCATCATGACCAATAAAAACATAAATGTAAAAAACAAAAGAAAAGAAAATACAAGCATGAATCCAACTAAAAAATTCAACAGTCATTATAGATATAATCATTAATGCAAGGTTTGAATCTGTCTTTATTATTATTGTCATTTTTGATTAGCATATACGTGTTGATTGTTTAGATTTGGGTATCTAGATATTATAGATCAAAAAAAAGTGTATGGAAATAGTGTGAGTTTTAAAAAATATGAAAATGATATAATAAACTACATTTATATTCTGTTTTGACAATATTCCCAAGTCAAAAAGCCAAATCAGAATTACAACTAAGCCATGGTCTATTGGCAAATACTGGTGATAACAAAATTGATGATTGAGTTTTGGAGGTTTAGCTGAACTGAGACAGGGTAACACTCACTTTTTAACGGGTGAACTATGACATGGGAAATAACGTTATCGGGTGATCATAACCGTGCGGCTTGCTGGTCTACAGATCAGAGTTATACTTGATAAGAGGTGTCTGTTATCATTAAACTTGTGGGGTTGTTGTGGTTCAAAGTCAGTGCAATTTGGGCAGCCTTTATCAGACACGAAAACCCATCGCTTTCAGCCAAAAACGACCAGAAATCGCCGTTCCAACAAGGTTTTGCCAGCGTTTCACTTTTTTGTTCTTATTATAGAATCCGCACCAGAATGCAGAGTTTACGATTTCGAGCCTTTTTACACTATTCGCACGCTGGACCGTGCAATGCCCACACTTGTAACTTGCCTCTGTTTCGGTTAGTGTCGCCGTTGCGGGTGCAAACTAGTGTGGCGTTACCGGTGCAATGCAATTAAACTATGAACGCACCGGCAGATCAGACCGGGACTTGTTCCCAGCATGGCCGGTGTGTCAGCGACGATAAAGATTCTTTTCTATCGCCAGAACCTTTTCTTCTTCTTACACAGCACTCCTCGCCGACCATTGTTGTAATTTTTGTATTTGACTTTGACCTTGATCAGCTTTTTATACGTCCAAACCCTTCTTATCTACTCTTTTTATTATTATTTTTGTTTTTTTTTTACTGATTTAACATTTGAATCACTTCTGATGAGCTCCTTCCAGGCCCTTTCAACCCACACCACGGAGTCTAGCTCGGAATCCGGTTCGGAAGATGACTACGATATCATTGACGCTTGTTCAGTCAGTGATAACAATGACGATTTCGTCGAAACTGGCATCTCTGACTCTAATTCTATCCTTTCTTCCGAAGACGATGATAACTACACTGATAACTCTGATACTCATGATGATCTACAAACAGAGTTGAACCAGTCCCATGACTCTGACCACTCTTCATCTTCCCAAAGCCAATCTTCTTTTCGTTTAAGAGTTATGCAAGAAGAAGCTGATAACGAAGAAGAATCTAATTCTCACGAATCAGATGATGAAGGAACTTCTCAATCTTTTTCTGTTCTTGCGAGCGATATTAGTACAATGTGTAATAGTTATGCCACTGATGCCGAGCGTTCATCCAATGGTAACTCTCTTTTAGAGTTTCCCTCTTCTGCTTCTTTGTATGGGTCAGGATCTCGTGGTTATACTTCTTCACCTGAACCCAACACTAATGTCGCAACTCCTCTTAAAGACTATCTTAAAGACTGTACCAGCAAACCTCAAGAACCACTAGGTGTTCAAATCGATATTCCTCCTATGCCTTTTAATTCCTTTAATTTCCCTGTTTTCTCACTATTGAGAACTTTTTGTGAGACCAGATATGATGAAGTCAAATCTGTGTTGGCTTCAAAACCCATACTCTTGTTGATTTTTGACGAATCAAAATACAACACTGCTTGTAAAATAGATTATGTTAATGAAGTAGCTCATTTGTTTAAGAGCTGTTTAGGTTGTGCTGTTGTTGTTCATGAAGTTAAGGAGTGTCCTCAAAGGTATCATCTCTTGGACAAACACAACGAGAGTTCAACTATAGTCGATGATGAGAAATCTCTTAAATCAATGTTTTGTCGATTTATAACAGTTGGTATCCACATTTTTGATTCCTGTCCTAACCCACCTCATTATTTTAATCGTATATGTAAAGCTAGGAATTATTATCAACTGTACGGGTTACCAGTTCTTGCTCTTTCTACTTCTGCTATTGATTCTCGTCATATGGCATCGCATAAAAACCAGGTCAAAAGCTTTTACTCTTCATGTGGAATGCCTCTCAAAAAAATTGGTAGTCGCTATGTTCCCTTTTCTGTCAATGAGTTTTTTGGTACTGATAAAGATTCGTCTTCTGTTACTTTTAGCGATCAAACCAAAAATCTTCTTCTCCTTACTTTGATTACTTCACTTTGCTTTGATTCAGAATATTGGGCTGCTAGTTTGGATATTACAAGCCTTCGACACATCAACAAGTGCATTTTGAACAAAAAAGTAAACTATTATGAATCGCAAAAGAGGTATTACGCTGAAAAGCCGGAAATGTATATGCCATGTTCATCGATATACCACAAGTATCCTTTCCATGAAATGAGTGTAAAAATGGATTACAAACGGGATTCCTTTTATCAACGTGTAAAGAACAGGGCTTTGTTATTCTTTTACACGATCAGATATGCTATTGATGATTCTTTTTTCCCTTGCAAAACACTTTTGTCCGTTTTGTCTGTCTGTTTACTGTTGACTGCGTCTTTTCCAAAAGATTTGTTTTCAGGCAGCATTTCTTTGACTACTTCTCCTCATATTTCAACAATTGAAGGCGATGCTGGTGGCTTGAATTTTGGCACATTTGATTTCAAATGGTCTCGTTATAGCTATTTTTCCGATTGGAACGATTATAACTTTTATGCGAAAATCAATTCGCCACTCGAGTCTGAGATTATTCAACAGCTTCCTGTATCATTTCCAAATATCTCTCATAAACACATTGATTTGTCATTACCTCTTGCTAGACAAACGTCGTTGACCAATGTCAAAGTATTTGCGTCAACTCCTGATGCTTTTCATTCAGAAGATTTATGTGTTATTGATGTTACAGCCGTTTTTGGTGCGGACGATGATTACTGTTTTGTTGAAAAAGAAGAAGATGCAGATGAATTTTCTGAACTGGTTGATTATCTCAAATCAAAGGTTTATTCTGTTTATTCATATTCTACCTACAATTTCCATGGGAAAAGTTCAGAGCCTCCTAAGATCATTTGTTATTTCCGTTACAAAGCCGATTTGAAGAAAGCTGGTAAAAAGTCTGATAAACAAGTTGAGAAGAAAGTTGATAAAAAGAAATTTAAAACCATATCGCCTGAAAAGAAGAAACAGGAGCCACGGTTGATTGAAGGAAAAGATCCAAAGCAGTTGACGATTTCTGCACCTGAAGCATCACCATCCTCAGGCCATAAACCAGGAGCAACGTTTCCATTTGATTCCATTAATCCACGCAAGCTTTCCAAAAACTTGGAAGACAAGATCCATGGACTTGTTACAGTTGCCCAAAAGTCAGCGAAAACAAAGTTTGGAAAAGCAGAAAAGGCGATTTCTGAGTCTTCTCTAGAAACAATCAAGGAGTCGACTGCCGGATCGCTTTTTGCTGGATACGATACCATAGTATCAATATTGGGATATGTTGAAAGATTTGTTGTTGAAACAGTAGGATTATTTTTTTCAAATGTTCATGAATCGTTGTTGTCTACGGATAAGATGATTCGGGTACAATTTAATACCATGAAATCCACTATGATTGATTCAGGAGCACATGTGCAAGAAGAAGCTGACCAGGCAGCTGCCAAGTTGTGGCGGTCTGTTTTAGATGTGAAGGAAAGAGGTACAGAAGGATATAACAAGATCAAAAACGTGGTTGGAAAGGTGACGGTTAGTGCCAGAGAAGCAGCAGTGAAGCTTGACAATAAGAGAGAGAATATGTTTAAACGGATGCTTGATATGTATACGAAAGATGTTGAATGGTTCGGTGAATGGAAGAGTGAGAGAGACCGAAAGACGAGGGCCGTTTTGGCCAACGTTTGCCGATTGTTTCTGAACTTGTTTCCAAGAAACGGTTGATTTCTACGAAAGGTAAGATTTGCTATTATTATTTATGTTGTTCAACTTGAGTAAAGATTGATTATGATTCCAATTGTGTTTATTATTGAAAGATCTGTTGTTCTTACGTTTTTTTTTTTTTTTTTTTTTTTTCTTTCTCACGAATCTGTTGATTTCTTATTTGTACTTTTAGCCCGTTTTCATTATTCTTTTTGTTTTAATTTTTTTTTTTAGTACGATTTACAATTGTGGGATCGCTTTGGTGTTTATTTTTTTTATATGTGAAGGTTTTTTTGTTATTTATTAGTGTCTTACATAATTTTTGCAATCAATGTTTTTGGTTACTCGAGAATTGAAGCAAACGCGGCCGATAAGAAAAACGTGTGAGTGCGGCGAGCGAAACAACGGCACGTGATCGCGACAGATAAGCCTCGATGGCGCGAGAGAGAAGGTGGATTGGATTTCGGCAGTATTTCTAATACTGCCCAAGTCCACGGTTGGGACAGCAACCAAAGATAAGACCTTGCGAAATGCACAGGCGTGGCTTCTGATTGGCCAAATCACGAGTTAAGACTTAGATTAGCGGCCAAGTCCGAGACACTCGTGCGAGTGGAAACGGATCCAGTAGAACTTGCGAGTGGAACCAATTGCGAAAAGTGGAACCAGCCACGCTACAAGGATTCGATGAAATCATCGTCATTCCGTTTGTCTGATAAAGTCTTGAGGGCAAGAACAAAAAAAAGAATATAAATATCGCTCCAACTCCTGGTTTTTTTTTTTTTTTTTTTCTCATCCAAAAGACCAATACCAAAAAAGACACTTCTCAATTGCATTCACCATCATCTCTCATAACTATTCACAGTAAATAACAATGGCTACCTTCCTCTCTGATGCTTCTTACGGTAAGGACAATGTCCGTGTCCTCAAGGTCAAGCGTGATCCCAATGATCCTTCTAAACAAGAAGTCATTGAAATCACCGTTTGCGTTCTTCTCGAAGGCGAAATCGATGTGTCTTACACTCGCGCTGATAACTCTCCTGTCGTTCCTACTGATACTGTCAAGAATACCATTCACATTCTGGCCAAGCAATCTGACGTCTGGCCTATTGAACGCTTTGGTGCCACTCTTGCTGACCACTTTACTGGTAAATATGACCACATTCACAAAGCCAATGTCCACATCATTCAACACAGATGGACCCGCTACAATGTCGACGGTACCCCCCATCCTCATTCCTTTATCCAGGATGGTACGGAAGTCCGTATTGCTGAAGTCTCCAAGTCTGATGTCAAGAATTCCAAGTTCCATATCAAGTCTGGTATCAAGGATTTGACTGTTCTCAAATCCACTGGTTCCATGTTTTATGGCTACCACACCTGTGATTACACCACTCTTAAGGAAACAACCGATCGTATTCTTTCTACTGACGTGGACGCTTCTTGGGAATGGAATCCTACCGCTTTCACCAATATCCGTGACGTGGACTACCTTGCCAACAATGGTCTCTTTGACAATGCCTACAGCACTGCCCGTCAGACCACTTTAAAGACCTTTGCTCTTGAAAACTCTGCTTCTGTCCAAGCCACCATGTATAACATTTCGTCTGAAATCATTAAGGAGGTTTCTCTTGTTGACGCTGTCAACTTTTCACTTCCTAACAAGCATTATATCAACCTCGATCTTAGCTGGCACAAGGGTATTAAGAACCTTGGCAAGGATGCTGAGGTCTTTATTCCTACTAGTGATCCAAATGGTCTTATCAAGTCTACTGTCAGAAGAAAGCCTGCTGCTAAATTATAATAAATTATAATAAATATATAATAAATACATAATAAATAAAATTCATTTATAATATCAATCTCTTTAATGATAACTCTTTTTTGTTGATATAAAGTTGTTGACTAAAATACAAGCAGTAATGGATCAAATGTATAAAAAAAAAACTTTGCAAGATCGAGACTACACTTTTTACAATGAAAATAGCAAATACGTGTCTGTGAAAGGGGTTCAAATGGAGGACCTAAATATAACTTTTATAGGACTCGACGTCGAGGTTTTGAGTGCAGATATTACGAGAGATAATCAAGTGAACCATACAAGTTTGTGGGTGCGAAGATTAGGAGCGATAAATGATAGACACATTGTTGGTTACAGATACTTGACAGGTCTAAACAAGTTAGTTTGCTCGGACGTGTCCGAAAAAAAAAAAATAAAAAAAAAAAAATAAAACAAACAAAAATTGGAATCGTTATTGTCGATTGTTTTATATTGTAGATTTCTATAAATTTAAAGCGTGTTATCAAATTGTTATTAGCTTGGTGTTGGTTGATAATTTGCCAACACTTGTAAACCACATGGTTGACAACTAAACGTCTAGTCAATGATACAGATGTAGCATATGCAAACTGATAAACTTTATTTTTTGATTCAATATTGCGTATATAACTATTTCTAGAAAGTTATTATTTTTACACTTTAAATGCAACAAGATGTCATTTAGTTTTCTAGAAAGCATGAAATGTTCTACTTTGAATGTATTGAATAGCATCATGATGTGTTTGTTTTATACCCCAGAAAAAGAAATAGAAACACAGTATTCGTCTAATCCTTAGTTTTCTATTAATCAGCAACAATCATGGCCAAAGCTCGGTTTAGAACAATTAAAACTAACTAGTTATCACTGCTTTTTTTAAAAAAAAAATAGAAATAGAAATAGAAAGCTACTCAAAAATGGTCTGGCTTGAATAAACTCTTTCGGTTGCTTTTGCCTTACACCCTCATTCATTTTCGTTTTTTTGACATTTTGAATTGTTAATAAATAGTAATGGAATTGATGTTTTTTTTAGGATATCCCCGAAGATTTGAAATATGGTACTTTTTTGATTGTTTTTTATTTATTTTCTTTTTTTTTCATTGAAAATAAAACAGGTCAGGTTTATTTTTGTTTTGTAGAAATAGCAAAGTTCCACGATAATTGTTATATAAGAATTACCGATCTCATTTTTCAATTTTCTTTATTTATCCTTCAACTCTTGCTTTTTAATCATTTCTGAAAAGTGTGGTTGTGTTAATGGACATGTAACTAGACCTTTTGATTCATATTTAATGAATTTTGTAAAAACTTTATGAAACAGTAGCCGATACCCATCTCCATTGTAATGAACACCATCTGTCAAAAAAGACTCGATTTCAACCTTGTCTTTTGCTTCTGAAAGCTCTTGCATGGTTTTGTACATATCAATGATTTCATACAAAACTGGTAATTTGTTATGTTCATTTTCCTTCTCAACTTGTTCAACAACATTGTAAACTGCAGCCACATATTTTTCAACCGCCTGGTTAGAACGGGCTCTTCCCGAAGCCGAAAGCCGGGAATTGGGTCCATTAATGAGTTTTAAGGAACATTGAGGAGGTGTGATGACAAAAACTACCAACTTTTGCTTAGAATTGACATTAATAGAACTTTTGGTGATCGTGTCAAGTATCTTTTTTAAATTATTCATGTATTCTTCTACAGGAACATGATGCGGGTTTCCTGGTAGTACGGTATCATTAGTTCCCACACAAACTAAAGCCATCAAAACATTGTTTTGATCCTTAATGAAATCAATTGAAGATTCTATTGAGTTGAGTGCCTTTAATTCTATAGACAAGCGATTTAACGGTTCTTCTACCAGCCATCGTGATGTATACCCAGATGCTGCTCTGACCATGATATCTGCTGCTGTTATTCAGGGTCATACATACATCCTCGGCGAATGGTCTACACTGATCCACTTCTGCGCACACACACACCACTTGAGTCCCTCATGCCACATTTGTAAACCAGGCACTGCGCGTTTAGTCATTCGGTCAGCAGTTTTGGAAGCTTTGTGTTCAGCCCGACCAATTCCGATTCCATCCAATGAATGCTGTTTGTTTTTCAACTCGAACACAAAAAGTCAGGCCAGTCGGTCCGTAATAATACTATTAGACAAAAACACCGCCAATAGCGATGGTTGCTTTACCAAGATGATCTTCAGGTCCTACTTAACCTCAATTGTCCTATTGACATGTCAAACGTCAAGCAAACAAAAAAACATTTTTTTGTGTGCCTCAAGAATACATGGATTGAATTTGAGTTTTTCATGTGTTTATGTGACAAGTCATAAAGTCTCGGATGTTATTGAAAGGACAATTTGTGCTCAACTCGCCAGCATTAGTGCGTTCTCATCATATTTCTCTCCATATTTGGAAATCTGTTTTGGCTTCGCTCGTTTTAAACTTCAACGATGACTCATGGAATTGTTTTTGTGTTGCTTTTTATTTTTTTTATTTTTTAAACTATTCATTGACAGCAGCATTTGTAATTGCGTCATAATGAAGCTCACTGTTATTTGATTTTTGGTTTTTTAAATACCAATTAAAATGCAATATTTGTAAATATTTACAATTACAGTCGTGTCTTGAGATTTATATCTGAGTGTAACGGCCCACAAACTACGCCGGTGCTGAAATGTACGTTGCTCTGCTGTTGGAACGGCTTAGCCAAGTTACACGGTAATTTGGTCTAGATAATGTCAAGTTCAAAGACTTTTTTCACCTCCACAGCATCTTTGATTTTTTCGTTTTATCGATTTTTAAATTGTTTTTTTGTTTTTCACAATGAACTTTGTTTTGTATAAACTTGATGGTATAGACCTCGGAAATTTCTCTTCTCAAAAAATATTTTTTTAAATCGTTTTATGTGAGCTCAATTTTCTAATAAAAAACAAAGGATCATTTGAAAGATTCCGTTTAACAATACATATACTTGGTGCTTGCTTACCATCAGACCAAATTTAGCGTTGTAAAAGACTTACAGTCGGATTCAACACCAAACTCGAATACAAATCCCAAAGTTAAGAAATGATTGTTTAAGGATGTATTCGACAGCAAGAAACAAGAAAAAACGGTAGCCTTCTTTTCAAATAATACACAAGAAAAGGC
>JAJLVH010000796.1:0-15588 GCA_030570155.1 Magnusiomyces magnusii
ATGATTTCCTTCTAGCACTTCCAATGGCCCGAGTACAAGCCATAATGCTAGCTTACGAGGACCAGGGAAACCAACTTGGGTGAAAACCTTCCCGACCTGTACTCACTTCATTCTCCTCAGCACTACTTTTTAAAATTTAACTTTTAAAATTTTTTTTTTTTTTTTTTAAATTCAACAACCTTTTTCGGTAAAACCTTAAATTTGTAAATAAGAATATAGTCCCTTATCCATAGAAAAATTTTAAAAAAAGACTCCGTGGCCAAGCTGGTTAAGGCGCACGACTGTTAATCGTGAGATCGTGAGTTCAATCCTCACCGGGGTCGCTGAACTTTTTTTTTTTTTGTTGAAACACATGTGTACCCTAAATAGCGACCATAACTTTGCACATTTATATTTTGTTTATTTATTTATTTTTTTTTGGTATCAAGACATTTTGTGTAGACACAAATGGATAACCATTTTTTTTTTCACAAACACTCACAAAAACACGTAAATGGCCCGAATATCGTCACACCAGAATCAAAATGAAGGGGCTCGTCAAGGTTCGGTACCGGCAAATAACCATCAATCGACGAATAACGGAAACCCGACTGGCCAAAATGCACATCAAGATGCTGGATCCAATATCAGGGTCGTTGTCCGGTGTCGTGGCCGCACCGACAAAGAGATCAAAGCCAAAAGCCATGTAGTCGTCCAAACGTTGCCTTCGTCCCGGTCCGAGATCCTGATTGCGGACGGCTCCAAAACGAGCCAGGAAGCCAAGATTTATAAAGTGGACCAGGTGTTTGGTCCCGAAGCCGACCAGGAAACCGTTTATGAAGACGTCGTGGCGCCAATGGTTGCCGAGGTGCTGGCAGGCATGAACTGCACCATATTTGCGTACGGTCAAACCGGCACTGGCAAGACGTGAGTTTGCTTTGTTTATTGTTTTTACAAGTGTGTGGTTTCTAAATCTTTTTTATTTTAGTTACACAATGACTGGCGACAATTATATACCAGAAGCAGGAAGCTTTTCACACGAAGCCGGTATCATCCCTCGTGTTCTGTACCAACTGTTCAACGCCATTGAAGCCGAAGGAATCGATTTTGCTGTCAAGTGCTCGTTTATCGAGCTCTACAACGAAGAACTGCGAGACTTGTTGAGCCATGACAAAAACAAACCAACAAAACTCACCATTCTGGATACCTCGTCTTCTCACAATACCTCCCCACATTGCAATTCGTCTTCTGTCACCAAAGGCCACAAAACCGTTTTTCTGCAATCAGCAACCAACGGAATCCAAGTCCTGAAACAAGGCTTGGGAAAACGTCAAGTTGCAGCTACAAACATGAACGATTTGTCATCTCGTTCTCATACCATTTTCACCATAACTGTTTATATGAGTTTACGAAAACGAAACGATTTCAGCGAAAAAGCGAAAGTTGGCGACGACTATCTAAACAATATGGTTAACGAGGCTTGTGTTGTTGGAAAAATCAATCTTGTGGATCTTGCCGGTTCTGAAAATATCGGAAAATCCGGTGCCGAAAACAAACGGGCTAGGGAAGCTGGCATCATCAACCAAAGTTTGTTGACACTTGGAAGAGTGATAAACTCATTGGTCGAAAAGCTGCCTCATATTCCGTACCGTGAATCTAAACTTACAAGATTATTACAAGACTCTCTTGGTGGCCAAACACGGACATGTATTATCGCAACAGTCAGTCCCGCAAGTATGAATTACGATGAAACAGTCAGCACTCTTGAATATGCCAGTAAAGCCAAAAACATAAAAAACAAACCTCAGAAAGGCAGTCTTGTTTCCAAAACCACATTTTTGAAAGAATGGTCCAACGATTATATCCGGCTTTGTAAAGACTGGGAAGCCACGAGGAAGAAAAGTGGCGTTTATCTCACTGAAAACCAATACAAAGAGTTGATGGCAGAACATGACGAACGAAAGTTACGGATGGAAGAACAGAAACGTAAAATTACATCATTCGAAACTCAGCTCAAATCGGCCCGAGATGTTTTAGAAAATAACAAACAACAACTTGTGGATACCAAAAACCAACTCACGACAGCAGCTCAAAGTTTGTCGGTGACACAAACGAATCTTGCGACAAAAGAACAAGAACTCGATAGTGCCAAATCGACGTTGCTTAAAGGTTCTAAAATTAATAAAGTTAGTAAAGACGTTGAAATCGGGTTATCGCAAATAGCCGACGAGCTCATCAGCAGCCTTGAAAAGCAATTGGACGATATTAATACCCTACAAGACAAATTGGATCAAAGCAAAAGAAACGAAAGGATAAACAAACAAAATTTCAAAGACCATAATAAAAACATCAAAGGATCGTATACCCATTTGGAAAACATATTAGAAAATTTCAGTCAAGCCAATGATAAAGAAATTCAGCGGTTCAAACGAAGTTTTGACAATTTTTTGGATACCCATAACAACAAGCTTTCCAACCTTTCATCAACACTTGAGTCATCCGCAGCAGAGATTGGAAAAATGATGAGTGAGTTTGACGCTTTCGATAATGAAGCACAACCACATTTTGATGCTGCCAGGAACGAATTGTTGAATGTTCAAGCGGGTATTAAGGAACAAATACGGTCTGGGCTGGGAAATTTGAAAAACGTTGGCCAAAGTTTGGTACAAGATGGTTATGCTCAAGCTGACGAATATAAACGAAACATGGTTATTCAAACGGAATCTTTAAAAAACGAATTTTCCAACGTTTTTGATCAAATCACAGAGTTTGTTGATAAACAGTCTAAAGATTTAGAAAATCTGAATGAAAAGCTTGCCACAACCACGAAAAAAACTCACGGAAAGTCACAAGAACTAATCAACAATGACTTGGCCAACATTTTGAGTACAGAAAAAGAGCTTGCTGAACAAGAACGAACCAAATTGATTGATACAATTAGTGAGTTGGTTAGTTCACAAAAGCAACAACACGCACAACGAATGAAGAGTATTCTAGACAATGTTCAAACCAAGCTTGGTCGCAACAATGATAGTTTGCTCAATGTATCTGCAGAGTTCACGAAATCTTCTAAACGGTTAAGAAATGATCAACAGGAATTGAAAACGTTGTTAGAAAAGCGGCACCGTAGCTTGGAAACCCAAATAACTGCAAATTTGGTGCTGGCAGAAGGCCATGGCGGAACTTTGGAATCGACAGCAAAAGCTATAAATACGAAAATCCATGACGAATTGGAAAACCAAACAAAAGAGATTTGTAGGAAAATGTCGAAATTTGATGACCACTTTGATGAAGCACAACACGCTCATTCTCAACATCAATCGACCATGAAGAACAAATTTGGTAAACTTTATGATTACTCTAAACGTATGGCCAATGATACAATTGACGGCTTAAAAACCGAAACTGATACCAAACGAGTGCAAGAAATGGTTGATGAGATGAAGACACGTGTGTGTGAAGAATCGGAAAACGTGGTTGATGAGTTTAAAATGATAATTTGCGAATCAAAGAAAAAGGTTGACGGAATGAAGTTTGTTGAAAAAGGAGCAGACGGGATGACACCACAAAGGAACCAAAACTTTGATATCCCGCCTCGTGATGTTTCTGTTAAGAAAATGCTGCAAGAGTACCGGCTTAGATCTGAGGTTGATTTGAGCGAAAAAACATTGACAGAGTTTGAATCGTTGACTCCATCAAAAAAAGAAAATCAGTCTTTACAAAAACCGACGGTATCCAAATCAATGGTTCCCAAGCAGAATTCTCAGCAACCAAATCCAACCTCCATCACGACCAAATTTTTACAAAAGATGAAAGAAAGAGGCGGAGTTTCAAGTTTACCCATTCCAGTTTCGTCTTTTCATTTACGTTCATCGTCGTCATCGCCACCGTCTTCCTCACATTCGTCGTCTTCGTCCAACACTTCATCATCTTCTATTTGCCCGTCATCGCCCCTTTCGCCATCGTCAAACTCAAAAAAACGACCAGCTGATGATTCAATAGACACAAACAGAAATTTCAAAACCATGCATACCAAGAAGAAGTGAACCTTGCTCAAGACTTTAAAAAAGAGTATCGATAACGATAACCATTTCGATTGCGTGTAATCTACACGTGATCAATGATTGCTCCATTTTCAACATAAAAGCATGAATTTCCTTATAATTTAAAATTTAAGATTCAAATTCCTCTTCTTCTTCTTCTTTTGATAAACAAAATCAATAAAAAACATGTCAACCAACCTTTCAATATTAGAGCTTTCGTATCTGACCCTGCAGGCCGTACTACAAGCCGTCATAATCTGCACGTTTGGCTTTTTGTGTGCCAAATACGGCCTAATCCCGCCGTCTGCACAAAAACACATTTCCCATTTGAACGTGCAGGTGTTTACGCCATGCCTGATTTTCACCAAACTAGCGTCGTCTTTGTCATTCAAAACTCTGGCCGACATCTCCATCATCCCCGTCTTTTATGTGTTTTCGACGCTGGTCACGTATTCGTGTTCCCGCGTCGTGTCGAAATGTTTTGGGTTCAATCGTCGCGAATCTAATTTTGTCACGGCGCTGGGTGTGTTTGGCAACTCCAACTCTGTGCCTGTCACTATCACAGTGGCCATGGCGTATGCCTTGCCAGGCTTGGAATGGTCGAATGTCGAAAACGATACTCCTGATAAGGTTGCGTCGCGTGGAATCATGTATTTGCTGATATTCCAGCAGCTGGGCCAAACTTTAAGGTGGTCATGGGGATATAATACTTTACTGGCGAAACCCACTCCTGAAGATTTGATTGAAGAACAGTCTCAAATTCCTAATCGTTATGGAGATTTAGAATATGATGTCGATGATCACAGTTGTCAAGATGATGAACAAACATCTTTACTTAAAACCAATTCACACCAAAGTTATACTGAACCTCACAAAGGTGACCAAATACAAACCAGCATTAGCAACAGTTCATCTAGCAGTAACGTGAATGAACAAAATCTTGATGGAAATACACAAACCAATTCGTCAGCATCGTCTACAAATTCGGACAAACAAAAGAATGTATTTGCTTATCTTCGTCGAGGTTTAGACCGATTTGTTAGTGTCATGAACCCACCATTATGGTCAATGTTGCTTGCAATTATAATTGCTAGTATTCCCCCTGTTCAACGAGAATTTTACACCCCGGGCACGTTTCTTGAAAAAACCCTTTCGTCTGCTGTCCGTCAGCTTGGTGGCGTAGCAATCCCATTAATCCTGGTCATTTTGGGATCCAATCTACGTCCAGACGACAGCCAAGCACCACCATCACCCAACTATCACAAGATTATAATTGCTGGCTTGCTGTCGCGAATCTTTTTACCCTCATTGATCATTATTCCGTTGGTGACGATGATTGTCAAGTTTTTTCCCATTTCAGTGATGGACGATCCTATTTTTTTGCTGGTTGCGTTTTTGTTGACGATTGCTCCACCAGCTATCCAGTTGTCGCAGATTTCGCAGCTGAACAAGGTGTTTGAACGAGAAATGGCAGGCGTGCTGTTTTGGGGATACGCGGTTGTGACGCTGCCAACGACGATTGTGATTGTTGTGTTGGCGATCAAGTTGATGGAGTTTGTGAATTGATTTTGTATTTATGTATTTATTTATTGGTTCGATCCTGGGTAGTGTGATAAATAAAAGTTTTCACGAGTAAAATAACAGCAATAGTAATCGAGAAATAGATCGTCAAGGGGTATTTCACCGGCAACAGAAACGCAATACAGCCTCCTTGGATCCTGGGATTATGGCCAATGGAAAGGAGCTCCACTTGGGTTTCACGCTAGCGAGACAAAAATAAACCGATATTGGCTCGCCGTGCGGGCTCAGCCGCGCGGTCTATTTATACACGCGAGCCTCGAGATCGCCGCGGATCCGTTATTGGCGCTCCGAGGCCCAGATCCGAGCGTGGCAGAAAGCGGGATTCGCGTCCTTTATATAGGCAAAACGATGCTATTGGAATCGTCCGCCGAGCGCCGTCAGTCGTCGACCACCAGGCACCGCCTAGCCCGCTCGACCTCGCCACTCCAATGGCTGGCTGTTGGGCTTCTTTCCTATCCGGGGCTGTTGCTGCGGCGGCTGGTGCGGCAGATTCATTTATCTGTGTTTTCTATTTATAAACATAAATACACACACCCACAAAGCTTATTGTCAAAAATCTCATCACTTTTTTCTATAAAAGACCAGCCATTTCTCGAATATCCGCTACTTTTTATATTCATCACCATCAATCACCGATAGCAATGATCTGGTTACAAGCCATATACGGTCAAATCTTGACCATCGTCGCGAATGTCCTCGTTTTATGTCTGCTCAGCAGCTTTTCGATGCTCGTGTCTCCAATGTCTACGAAATACGCTTTCTTCATCCATTTGGCAAACCAACCTCTATTGGAACAGATCCGCATGAGCTTCATCAGCTTTACTAAGAAAAGATACATGATTGGCCAAGACGGCCGCAAACCCATTGGCTCCTTTTTCGGAATGCTGCTGCTCGCTTCTGTAGGCCTTGTTTTCTTCTTTTTGTCAACTATTGTCTTTCAGTGCTCTCAAACCAGCTTGCAAAAAACCGTCTCTGGTGCTCCAGCTCTGGTTGACTATTCTGAAATGCCCTCTTCTTCCACTTCTCAAACAAAATATCCCCTCATTTCTGATTCCTTTTTGGGAAACAAGCCTCTGGAGAGTGGCCTGGCTCTCCAGCCTTCTGACCAATGGGTCCAAGGTACTGCCCATTCTGTGCAATCCAAGTCCCAATTCAACGGCAACGTTTCCGTTTATTTGAGCGATCTCAACTGGATCACAATCACCGATGGCGATTACACTACTTCAATCACCATGTCAATTGACGGCGTTTCTGTTGACTCCTTGTCGTCTACTAGTCCCGGCACCCTTAGCGTCAACCTCCTTGATAAAGGTTCTCCTGCCGTTTTCGATATCCCTTCCGTTTCTTCTAATATGGGCCAGTCTTACGCCTTTGCTGTCGAGGGAAAATATACGCTGGATTACCTTGTTTTTGAATTAACTTCTTTTGATGCCGTGACTTATGCAGACGGCAACAATCTCGAAGAATATTACGAATTTGTGGCTGCCCACACTTTGACTAATGGCACTCTTATCCTCAACAACACTTATGACTATAACGACTCTTCAGCATGGTCCAAATCCGATTTAGAAGATAGCTTTGCTAGTGGAGATAGCGAAGTCCGATATTCCATGATTACTATCCAAAACCAAACCATTGATTCTGATGACTATCAATCATACACCTTGGCCAAGCGTTCTGCTCACCGCCTTGATAAGATTGCTACTCAAAATGGAACCATTGAAGTGTTGGAGTATGATTACAACATTAAGATACTTCGATATGCCAAGTCTGAACTTGATGCAAATTATAAAGTTTCTTACACAGGCGGCAGTAGTACTTATGGCATGCCAATCACTCCAATGTTTCGAACCAGCCATGACGATTTCGTCAACGTGGCCTCGCTTGCTAGAACCACTAGTTTATACACTGTGTACAAGTACGAGAGCTATGTCGATGTTTTGCCCATCGTTGTTTTGATTGCAATCTACGGAGGCCTGTCTTTGTTATTCACAGCTGCTGCTGCTGCCTACAACCTGAAACGGTTCCAAAACAAGGCCTACAGTATTCCTCAGGAAACTTTGAACTACTTGCTATACCATCCCGCCAAAGTCCTGTTTCCGCTGTTTCAGAAAGTGCGCAAAGCCCGCTTTTCAATGGTGGATGGATACGATCCCGCAACCGGATATAATCATTTAGGTTTGGTGCTGCCTGAAGATGCTCAAGGTATCACGACTAGAGAACCTGATGTTCCGTACGGTTTGGCTCCCAAGCCAACGACAAGCAAAGGCATTTTGGAATCAACAAATTACAACAACGAATCTTTTGTTTAAAAAAAAAAAAAATCTTGCATTCACGATTAATGATTAATGACCTTTATTTATTTAGCACTTTATAAACTTTAATAAATATATTTGAAACTAAAACTAATGGTCGAGGTCTTCCCAGTTTCTTCCCTTGACGCCCTTCAACTCCTCTTCGTTCAAAATCTTTCCGTTGGTAAAGTAGCCAGCATGGATCTTGGCGTCGATTTCGACACGGGAATCGGGAGGAATCATCTCATCGGGAATGGGGATTCGCTCGTGAATAGGAATGCCTTGATCAACAATGGCGTCGTGCTTCATGTTACTCATGGAATACATGGCATCAACCTTGGTAATACCCAAGTAATGCAAAATATCAGGCATAAGCAACTGGAATCTCATGTCCTTGACACCGGCAATGTTTTCGGTGCGCTTAAAGTAATTGGCAGCAGTGTCTTCGCCACGCTTACGGGCATTGTAGACAAGGAACTTGGTGACTTCTCCAAGGGCTCTGCCTTCCTTACGGAAGTAAATCACAACACCAGATCCTCCGTTTTGGGCCTCTTTGACCGCACCCAAAATACCAAAAATAAGGTATGGACGGCAAGTGCAGATATCGGAAGCAAAGACGTCAGAACCGTTGCATTCGTCGTGAATACGGAGGGCAAGTCGGCACTTTTCGTCACTAACCTTGGCTGGGTCGCCAAAAATGTAAACGGTTTGGCCGCCAATGGGAGGCAAAAAGACCTTAATGTCGGGACGAGTAATCAATTCGGGATACGAGCCACCCATGACTTCAAACAAATTACGGCGAAGCGCGCCTTCATCGACACCCAAACGCTCAGCAATTCCGGGAAGATACCAAACGGGCTCGACTGCAATCTTGGTAACGGCCAAGTCACCTTGTTCGTTAATAACAATCTTGCCGTCAACCTTGAGTTCGCCGCTCTTGACGAGTTCCTGGAATTCAGGCAATTGCATGTGGGCACGGGTGATGGCAATACTGGGACGGACATCAAGGCCTTCCTTCATGTAGTCGCCATAAAGCCAGGGCACCATGTGTCCAAAAGGATCAATAGAGACAATTTTTTTGGGGTCGCTCCATGCGGGGTATGGGCCAATGGTAATGGGAGGTTGAGCATTGTGGTAGTCAGGAACGTGATTGACGGGCAAATCATTCATGGCGACAGCAAGGGCTTGGTAAACGCTGTAGGAGCCGGAATGGGCACCAAGAGCGTTACGACGTTTGATGGTGGAAGGGGCACGGGAAACGACAACAGGGCCACGGACTTGGGGATCGGCAGCACCCCATTGGAAAGAAATGGGATCAATGCCGATTTGGCCGGGATAAGTGGTGATGGTGATACGATTGGGCCACTTAGAAGGATCATTGTTGGAGTAACGACGTTCTTTGGCACCAGCAATAGAAACAGTGGATTGACTGGGACTGATAATCACAGCAGAAGAAGAAGAAGGAGAGGTGGAGCAGCAGTCATCTTTACAAGGCTTTGAGTTGGCAAACATCTTGGACAAGGTGTCGGAATGAATGCCGTTGGCAGAGGCAGGGATCTTGGGAGAGCCCTTGGTAACAGAAGCCTGGAGAGTAGAGATGCGGTCTTCGAAATCAACAAGGACGCGGCCAATCTTGTCGTTTGAGGAATCGACAGTTTTGGCAAGAGCCTGGTGATCGTCGTGGAGCGACTTGATGGCTTGGAGGATTTGGGCAAGAGAGTCGTCGGCAGTCATTGAAAAAGAGAATCAATAGGAAGATAAAGAGAAGTGAGTTGTTGATGGTTGGGATAAAGTGATGGATGTTGGAAGGAAAGCTGCGAGTATTTATAGAAAAAAGGTTGGTGATAAGACGTAAATCGTAGACACAACAAACGTGGTGGCCAGACCCGAGCGGGATTGGAAGCGGCAGTTGGTATCGATATGGTGATTATTGATTATCAGTTGTTTGCATCAACTGCTCCATTGAAACAAGGCCGATGGGGTTTGATGCGATAGGAAATTGCAGTCTGTGTAACGCGTGTGCTTATCTTATCGGTAAACATGTAACGTATTTGTAAGCTATTATGAATGATTTGTAACAATGATTAGTCAAAGCACTTACTAAGCTAACTAAACTAACTCAGTTAACAACTGCTTTGCTGTCTTTTTCATTTTGGACACGTCTCAAATTTTCAATTTTCAATTTTTCAATTCTTTTTTTTTTATTATTTCAAATTTCACCTTTTCTTCTTTCCTTTTATTCAATTCAATATTGAAATAAATTGAAATAAACAAAAAATGTCTGAATTGCGACATCGTCAAGGCAAGAAAAAAGGCCATTCCAACCACGAATCCTTGAAACCTTTGCTCAACAATGACGACGATCTCGCTAAATCCTTAACGTCCAAACCTTATACCCGGTCCAAATCCGAAAAGGACCACTTCCGGATCGCGCTTGCCGTAATCACGGTTTTGGCGTTTGCGACGCGGTTCTATCTCATCAATTTCCCCAAAGAGGTGGTGTTTGACGAGGTCCATTTCGGCAAGTTTGCCAGCTATTACCTGGAAAGAACGTATTACTTTGATTTGCATCCCCCGTTTGCCAAAATGCTGATTGCGTTTGTTGGCTGGATTGTTGGTTATGATGGTCATTTCAAGTTTGACAACATTGGCGATTCGTACATCACCAACAAAGTGCCTTACGTTGCTCTTCGTTCTTTGTCTGCCATCCTTGGTGCTCTCACTGTTCCCCTCGTGTTTTTGACCATGAAGGACAGTGGCTACAGCTTGTTGGCTACCATCATTGCTTCTTCAATTATACTTTTTGACACTGCTCATATTTCCGAAACCCGTTTGATTCTTTTGGATGCCACTCTTATTTTCTCCGTAGCTGCTTCTTTTTACTGCTACGTCCAGTTTTCCAAAAACAGAACCTCTCCTTTTACCAAAAACTGGTGGAAATGGCTTCTTCTCACTGGCTTCTCTCTTTCCTGCGTCATTTCGACCAAGTACGTTGGTACGTTTACTTTTGTGACTGTTGGCGCTGCTGTCATGATTGATCTTTGGAATCTGCTCGATATCAAGGCTGGCTTGACTCTTCGCGAGTTTACCAAACACTTTGCTGCTCGCGCGTTTGGCCTTATTCTTTTCCCGTTTGCAATTTTCCTCTTTTGGTTCTATGTCCATTTTGAAATTCTCATCAACTCGGGTCCCGGCGACGGTTTCATGAGCCCCGAGTTCCAGGAAACGTTGGGCGACAATCCTCTTACCAAAGACGCCAAAACCGTCAATTATTACGATACCATTACAATGAAACACAAGGATACCGGTGCCTTTTTGCATTCCCACAATGCCCGATACCCATTGAGATATGACGATGGTAGAATTTCTTCTCAAGGCCAGCAAGTCACTGGTTATTCTCACCCTGATGCCAACAATGAATGGGAAGTTCTTCCAGCGGTTGATTTTTCTGAAAACGACCGACTTGAACATCCCGTCATGGCCGGCGACCATGTTCGTCTTCGCCATGTTGTCACCGACACGTATCTTTTGACACACGACGTTGCGTCGCCGTACTTCCCGACCAACCAAGAATTCACGACGGTTACTCCAGATTTGGCGCTCGGCGAGCGATACAACTCCACTCTGTTTGAGGTCCGTTCGAATTCCAAAAAGAAGGATGTTGTCAAAACCAAGCTTGGATACTTTAAGTTGATTCATGTTCCCACCAAGGTGGCCATGTGGACGCACGAGCGAAAGCTTCCAGACTGGGGGTTCAATCAGTTTGAAATCAACGGCAACAAAAACAGCAAGGAGATGTCCAACACTTGGTTTTTTGACGAGATCACGGACCTGACGGATCCCGAGAGAATGAAGTATGTTCCCAAGGAGCGCAAGAAGATGTCGTTTTTCCGCAAGTACTGGGAGCTTCAGGGGATCATGTTTGCGCAAAACAATGCGCTGAGCAAGGACCATCCGTACGCGTCGCAGCCCATTTCGTGGCCGTTCCTTTTGCGCGGGGTGTCGTTTTGGACCAAGGACACGGAGCGATTGCAGATCTACTTTATTGGCAACTTTGCCGGATGGTGGCTCGAGGCAGCGTTCATTGCCATGTACCTGGGCGTGCTTGCGGCGGACCAGTTGAGTCGGCGCCGACACTTTTATGCGCTGGACGGCCGGGTGCGCAGCAAGCTGTACAACTCGCTGGGATTCTTTTTCATTGGCTGGGCCGCACACTATTTCCCGTTCTTTTTGATGGGACGCCAGAAGTTTTTGCACCATTACCTGCCGGCGCATTTGGCGGCGGCGTACTTGACGGGCGGGCTGTTTGACTTTGTGTTTGGAGAGTTGGAAGAAGAAAAGAGTGAAAAGAGTGAGAAGCGTGACGACAAGCCTAAGGACTCGATTAAAGCGTTTTTGAAGTCGCGGTTCATGGGCTACAACGCTGCGTATCTGTGCGCGACCGGGTTTGTGTTGACGGCGATTGTGGCGACGTTTGTGTACTACGCGCCAATCACGTACGGCTGGCCGACGCTTTCGGCGCAGCAGGCCAAGGCGCGTGAGTTGCTCAACGTGGAGCTGCACTTTTCGAAAGAGCAGAGCTGAGTCACGTGGGCGACGTGGCTTAGATAATTTAATATATATTTCAATAAATTAGTAAATAAAAACTACATATTGGCACCGTACTGGACCTTGTTGTCGCCGGGAATAAAGCCGGGAGGGTTGTTTTTCTGGTGGTCGTAGGGAGGAGGCATGGTGGAAGAAGAGGAGGAGGGTTGAGAGGGTTGGGAATGGTAGTATGAAGCTGGGTTGTAGACTGGTTGTTCTTGTTCTACAATACCTGATTCCAGATCGTTGATGGTTGGGTTAGTGTCGGGTTGTAGATCATCAGAAGGGATGTGGGTGTAATCGTTGTTGTTGTTGTTGCTATTATGATTATTATTATTAGAAGAAGAAGAGAATCTAGCAAAAGGACCAAAGGAGCCGAGAACGCCGGAACGCTGGTCACCCGGATTAGTAGGCGAGACAAAGGACTGGCGCCGGACCCAGTCGGAGACGTAGGGCAGGCCGTCGTCGGGGTACTTGAGGATGAGGTACCAGGCGTGGAGGATGCCGGGAAAGGCGCCGAGGAGGGTGAGGATGATGTTGAGGAGGAGGTCGACGGAGAAGCCGAGCTTGATGAAGACGGGGAAGGGCGGGATGAAGAAGGCGAGGACGGCGAGGAGGAGGTCTGCGGAGACGGGGATGCTAGCGCGGCGTTGTTGGAGGGGCATTTAGAATTATTTGGGTTGGTTGAGTGGTGATGGTTGAGTTTAGATGATGGTTGAGTTTAGATGATGGTGATGGTGATGGTGATGGTGATGGTGATGGTGATGGTGATGGTGATGGTGATGGTGATGGTGATGGTGATGGTGATGGTTTAGATGGTTGAGTTGAGCTGAGTTGAGATGATAGTTGGTTGAGATAAAGATATCACGTGACTGTTTCACACCAACCATCAATCACCAACTATCACCAACTATCACCAACTATCACCAAGTCAACCAAATCCAAATGTTCTCGACCGCCTACCGAACGCTGGCGTGGACGCTGCGGGCCGGCTGCTGCGTGCACGTGCTGCACTCGCACGTCTACGAGATTGCCGAGACGCAGGGCGAGTCCATGATCCCGACGCTGAACTACGCGGGCGACTACGTGCACACCAACAAGCTGTGCGCGCGCGGCAAAGGTGTCGGCGTCGGCGACATCGTCGTGGCGGCCAAACCGACGGATCCCAGCCAGCGGGTCTGTAAACGCATCACGGGCATGCCTGGCGACGTGATTGCGGTCGATCCCAGCGGAGACTCAAAAGATTCAGAAGGCCTGTTCATCAAGGTCCCGCCCGGCCACTGCTGGGTCACCGGCGACAACCTGTCGCGCAGCCTGGACTCGCGGTCCTACGGCGTCCTGCCGCTGGCGCTCGTCAAGGGCCGGATCTTTGCCGTCACGACTCGCGAGGGAAACGCGTTGTTCCTGCAAAATAGTTTAGAAGATCAATAGGTCAATAGGTCAATAAATCAACCCCTTCTTCTCTTCACCACCGCCAAATGTCCCGTCGCGAACTCAAGCTTCTGGGCATTTCTACACCAATTATGTCAATGATGATACCGATTCTGATCCAGAAAGCGATTAAAATTTATTTATAATTTATTTATAATTTATTTATATATTCAATTAAAACTTGCCTTGTAATCTTCTTTCTTTGACTTCTCTCAAAACTCTGGAACCAGAGTAGACCGCAATTGGCACAAGACCAGCCAGCTTGAACAGAGTCTCAAACACAGAAGCCTTTAAATAGTACTGGTAGAACGTAAACTCGATGGCGCCGACCGACACCAAGAACGAGGAATAGGCGAGTGGAGCGCTGCCAACTGCGGCGGAGAGCTGGTTCAGGTTGGCGCCGGCGAAAATGGACCATGCGTTGGCGAGAGTGAAGCACAAGACGAGGATGACGGCAATGAAAGAGAAGGCCATGGTTGGCTGGATGGTGTGTTCTTTGCCGCGGAAGATGTGGTGGATTTCGGCAAGAGGGGTGTGCGAAGGTTGGGATTGGTATTTGGAAGAAGAGAGGTGGATATTTTGGGCAATTGATTTGATTAGGGGGGTTGAAGAGATGAAGGTTTTGATTTCTTTTTTGACTTTTTCTTTTTCTTCTTTTTCTTCTTTTTCTTCATCATCTTCTTCTTCATCATCATCTTCTTCATCTTCCTCAACTTCTTCCTCAACTTGTTCAACCTTTTCAACTGCAAAATCAGCAACTACAACTTTCAACTCAAGAGGCCCAGCCAACTGGGTATCCAAAAACGCAGCAGGCACCTTTTTATAAGGAATCACCACTTTGGCACGGCCGTTGGGACGCACAGTCAAGGGAAACGAGACCTCGGTCGCAAGCTTTCTGGACGCCAAAAGCGCGACTGTCTGATGAGCGCGCGAGCCCTTTCTGGCGTCGTCTTGGAGAACGGCGGCGTCGTCTTGAAGAAAGGTTTCAAAAGACAGGTCTAAAGACGATTCAGGAGACAGGTAGATTTCTTCGGAAATGGGTTCAGAAGAAGAATCGAATCTGGGTTTGTTAGTTTGTCAACTTGTCAACTTGTTAACTTGTTAATTTTTTTCTCACTTTTTGGAAAAGTCGGTTGTTGCAGAAGAAACCGACAGGCGGCCGTTGGAAAAGGACCAATTGGCGGCAGAGACCGCAGACAGAGCAGACAAGAGGACGGAGGCGTAGGCGATGTGCATTTTGTGTTGACTGAGCCGATGGTTTGGATGGAATCGTCGGTCGTGGCAGGTGTTGAGTTGTTGATACGTTTTGGGTGGTGAAACGTGGAAGGAAGAAAGGTCATGTGAGTGAAAAATCAATTGTTTTTTTTATTTTTATTTTTATTTTTATTTTTATTTCAATTCATCATTAAAATAAATAAAAAAGAATTAAAATAAATAAATAAATAAAATAAAAAGATTTAAAAAAAAATGGCCGCCGAACAACGAAAACACCTGCTCAACTTGATGGGAGCAGACGCTCTCGACCCCAGAGCGTCCCGCCGCCACAGCGTCAACCTCTATAATCCCCGGATCTGCCGCAGCTTCCTGGTCGGAACATGTCCTCACGACATCTTTGTCGGCACCAAGCAGGACATTGGGCCCTGCTCAAAACAGCACCTGGAGAGCTACAAAAT
>JAJLVH010000797.1:0-15582 GCA_030570155.1 Magnusiomyces magnusii
AAAAAAAAATGAAGTTCAATTCATTTTTAATATTATTATCACTTGAAAGCGTTGCATTGAGCGCACCAATTGGAAGTATTGGGCAAATCAACAACAAGCCAGCACCTACAGTTATTCTCGGAGACAACTCTAAACTCACTGGATCTTATCAGATATCACCAGGAGGCTTTGATGTTGAAAGCTATCGCGGAATTCCTTATGCGCAGCCTCCTACTGGTAATTTACGATTCAAACCGCCTGTATCATATAACAAAAGTTATTCCAGCTTCGATGCCAGTAGTTTTGGTAAATCGTGTTTGTCACTGAGTTCGGATTCCAAGTCTAGCAATGGCGGCTCATTTATATTGAACAGCAATTCCGCAAACGATTATGGAATTAGTATGCCCATGGAGTTTGCACGGGGCTATTATGCTGTTTCAAAGACATTTCCAGAAAGCGAAGATTGCTTGTTTTTGAATGTTTTCAAACCTTCCAAATCTAATGATTTCATGGTTAACATGGATTCAATCAATGCCACTACCAGATCTTTTAATGCCAGTCTTCCGGTTATTGTTTGGTTCCATGGCGGTGGATTCACTGGTGGAAGTTCTACTACGTTCCGAGGTGAATCTATTGTTGGAGAAAGCATGAGACTCAACATGCCTGTGATTTATGTTTCTGTCAATTACAGATTAGGTCCTTGGGGTTTTTTGGCAGGAAAACAAATGGAAGAAGCTAATGCTATGAATGCTGGAATCCTTGATCAGAGACTTGCATTAAAATGGGTGGCTGATCATATCAAAGATTTTGGCGGAGATCCAGATAATGTAACCATTATGGGAGAATCTGCAGGTGCCATTAGTGTTGCAAGCCATTTGGTTTATAACGAGGGTGATTATGCATATAAAGGAAAGCCGTTATTTTCTCGAGCAATTATGCAGAGCGGAGGTCTTGTTCCATTCAACAAGTTGACGGCAGAGACTGCGCAATTGGCCTATGATACAATTGTCAAAAACGTGGGATGTGAAAAGGCTGTGGACCAAATTCAGTGTCTTCAAGCACAAAACCCAATGGACATTAAGAAGGCAACACTCGGATTAGATCCAATTGTCCCTAGTTTAGCATTTACACCACGCGTGGATGGAAATGTGTTTAAACAGGATTTCTTCAAGTCTTGGAAAGAAGGTAAGTTTGCCAAAGTTCCATATATCAGCGGAAACCAAGAAGATGAAGGAACCGTGCTGGCACTCACAACATCACCAAGCAGCCCATTTGTCAACTATGCAAATGGCAATGGTACTGGATCATTGATGTTGGAAAATCTTGCAACGGTTGATCCGAAATTCATTGGAGATGTTTTAGGAGCGTACTCAGCTAAACCAGAACAGGGCTCACCATATCGCACAGAACGATTGAATGCCAAAACGCCGGAGTATAAACGAACAGCATCGATTATGGGAGATGCTATTTTCCAGGCACCTCGTCGATTCATGGTTGAAAATACACCAGACGATATTTCTGTGTATACATATTTGGGATCTACGGGATATGGCACACCATATATTGGAACAAGTCATGCTTCGGACATTGTTTGGCAATATGAGCTTGACTTTGGTCCATCTAAAGTTTACAATGGATATTTCATTTCATTTGCTAATAACGGCGATGTCAACAGTAAAAAGACTGGTCTTCCACATTGGTCTGTTCGAAACAAAGCGAAAAAAGCCATGATGAATGTTCATCTTTCAGAGGTGAAATTCATTACAGACACATATCGTGAAAATGAAATGAAGATCTTGTATGAGAGTAGTTAATGTAACACACGAACGATTTCATAATTAATAATTAATAATAAAAACACCCTGAAAAGAATTTGTGATGGAATTAGAGTTGAAGTTCATGTAGAAAACAAAAGCCAAACTAGGCGCGGCTGTACCAACTCTTGACGTCCATGAAAAAAGTCTTTCGGAATGGCAAAGACGCAATCCATATTCCGGCCGGAGTTTGACGTAAAACGGTTGCAAGAATGGCCTGATTTGGATTTGGTCACCAACTTAACAACCACTCCCTCCACGAATCACAAGCCTGTCACCAATTTAATAACCACGTACAAGCGTTGCTAGTTTGACGCCATCGACATACATACATAGGCTTGCGCTTCTTTTTTTTTCCCCTTAAAAACAAAAAAAAAAAAACGACCAACCTTAAATTCTTTGCGTCACCAGGTGCTTTTTTATTCTATTTTTTTTTACTTTTTTTATTTTTTTATTTTTTTTTATTTTATTTTTATTTCATCACGATATTGACACTCATAATGCTGTTTGAACCCCTCAACTTCCACAACGGGACTTTCGTTGTTTCCGATCCACCAAAAGTCAGCTTGGCTCCTCGAAGCTCGTTACTGTCTTTTATTTCTGATGATAGTTTGGCCCTGTTGCTCCCTGTCGTGGCTTATTGGTCGTATGGCTTGTTTTTTCATTATATTGACACTCACGACTATTTTGTTCGATACCGCTTGCATACTCCAGAAGAACTGACAAAACGCAACAAATGCTCTTTGTTTGAGGTTGTTCGGGCCGTCTTGATGCAACACTTTATTCAAACCTTTGTTGGTGCTGTTTTTAATTATTTTGAACCTACCGAAATGACTGGAATGGAGAATTTTGATGTGTGGCGCATCCAGCACTTTTTCGCTCTTTGTTGTGGTGCTGGACCTGAAGGATACGACAAACACTTCACTTTTTTGGCTCCTGTTTTTCATGTGCTCGGTCTTTCATCCCGAAAACTGTCCATCGCAGCTGCTTCAGTCGTTTATTATGGTGCTATTCCTTTGGCCAAAGTCTTTGCTGCGTTTTTGATCATTGACTCCTGGCAATATACCCTTCACCGTTATATGCACCTCAACAAATTTCTTTATCGTCATCTTCACAGTGTTCATCATCGACTTTATGTTCCTTACGCTTTTGGTGCTTTATACAATAGCTTGCTTGAAGGCTTTCTTTTAGATACACTTGGAACTGGTATTGCACATCTTGCCATGGGCCTCAGTGCTAGAGAAAGTATGTTTTTATATACATTTAGTACCTTGAAAACAGTTGATGATCACTGTGGTTACGAATTACCTTATGACCCGTTTCAAAAGCTGTTTCCTAATAATGCTGCATACCATGACATTCATCATCAACATTTTGGTATCAAAACAAATTTTGCTCAGCCCTTTTTTACGTTCTGGGACACTTTTTGCGGAACCCGATACCCACACATTGAGAAATATGAGGCAGAGCAACGACGAATCAGGGAAGAAAAATACAAGGAACATTTACAAAAACTTGAAGATGCCAAAGTCAAGAAAGACCAGTGATTTCTACGTGGATACCAGAAAAAGAAAAAAAAAAGAAAAAAAACTTTTATCTTGAAAACTTGACATGGAATCATGTTGTTCGACAAGGTTGAAAAATTGTAATATCAGTGATTGTAATGTAATAATAGGAATAATGTAATAACAGTATGTATAATGTAATAATAATATTAATGTAATGACAACAAGTGTAGCTGCACTTGGTGCAGTATCATTTTTTGTAACGATTGTACAGTTGTGAACGCACGTGGTTGTAGGACTGGCTGTTTTTTGTTTTTGTTCTTTTCCTACAAATTTTTTTTTCAGCCCCACGTGCTGGGTGCAGCCATTAAAAAAGAACCGACTTTGTCAAAATGAAGCCTTTATTTAATTTTTTTTTCTTTTTAAGCCAATTTTTGTTTTTAACTTTTCAAAAAAATAAAAAAATAAACAGCATTGAACAATGAAGTTCGGAGCTCAACTCAAATCTTCGCTTATTCGCGATTATTACTACTATTACATCACTTATGATGAACTCAAAACTGACTTGAAAATGACTTTGGCTTCTCACACCTGGACTAGCAAGGATGAAGAACGTTTTGTTGGTTTGTTAGAAGCTGAACTTGACAAGGTCTATACTTTCCAAAAGGTCAAAAGTGGTGAAATCTCAAGACGTATCAAGGATGCTGAAAAAGACGTCAACAATGTTATTCGTGCTTTAGAGTCTGATACCAACAAGCCTGACGAGCAAGATTTTGAAGACCTCGAGGAAGAACTTTCTGACATTATTGCTGATGTTCACGATTTGGCAAAGTTTTCAAGACTTAATTACACTGGCTTTCAAAAAATCATTAAAAAACACGACAAACAAACTGGTTGGTCCTTGAAACCTATCTTTGCTGTTCGTTTGAACGCAAAGCCCTTTTTCAAGGAAAATTATGATGTTCTTGTTGTCAAGCTTTCTAAGCTTTATGACTTGGTCAGAACTAGAGGTAATCCTGTTCATGGTGATAGTGCTGCTGGTGGTGCTCAACAAAACTTTGTCCGTCAAACTACAAAGTACTGGGTTCATCCCGATAACATTACTGAGCTCAAACTTATTATTTTGAAGCATTTGCCCGTTCTTGTTTTCAACTCAAGTAAGGAATTTGAGCCCGAAGATTCAGCAATTACTTCCATCTACTATGATGACAAGGAACTTGATTTGTATCGTGGTCGCCTTGAAAAAACCGAAGGTGCTGAAGCTATTCGTCTTCGTTGGTATGGTGGCATGAAGTCTGACCAAATCTTTGTTGAACGTAAAACTCATCGTGAAGACTGGACTGGTGAAAAGTCTGTCAAGGCTAGATTTGCTTTGAAAGAAAAGCATGTCAATGATTTCCTCAAGGGCAAGTACACTGTTGAGCAAGCATTTGAAAAAGCAAGAAAGGAAGGTAAGAAACCTCTTAAGGAAATTGAGTCTTTGGAAGCTTTGGCCAGAGAAGTTCAATATACCACTCTTACCAAAAAACTTCGTCCTGTTGTCAGATCTTTTTACAACAGAACTGCTTTCCAATTGCCTGGTGATGCTCGTGTCCGTATTTCTTTGGATACCGAATTGACCATGGTCCGTGAAGACAACTTTGATGGCAAGGACAGAACTCACGGTAACTGGAGAAGAATGGACATTGGTGTTGATTGGCCATTTTCCCAACTTCCTCCAGCCGATGTCGAGCGTTTCCCTTATGCTGTTTTGGAAGTCAAGCTTCAAACCCAGCTTGGTCAGGAGCCTCCTCAGTGGGTTCGTGAGCTTGTTGCTTCTCATTTGGTTGAAGCCGTTCCCAAATTTTCCAAGTTTATCCACGGCTGTGCTACTTTATTGCCCGATATGGTTTCATTGATTCCTTTCTGGCTTCCCCAGATGGACACTGATATTAGAAAGCCTATTACTCAACATTACGGTATTGAGCGTCCAGCTCACTATGGTTCTTCTTTGTCTGGTGATGATGACGATGACGATGATGATGATGATGATGATGCAAGCGATTTGGAATACATGGATGAAGAAGCTGCTGCCGGTGATTCTGGACCAGTTGTCCGATTTGACAATAGACCTCCCGTTAGCGCTGGCACGGATACCACTTTAAATAATAATGCTGATGAAAATTCACCTTTGCTTGGTAACTCTCGTGCTGTTTCACGTCGTCCTGCTCCTGGTGAAAGCTTTAAATCAGTTTTGTTTTCTCCATTCTATGCCATCTCTGACTTTTTTTACTCTGTTTTCTTGGAGCCAGCTGATGTTGCCAAGATTCCCAAATCCACTGAGTTCATCAGTGATATCAATGTTCCCAAGGGCAAGAGAATTTGTGTTCCTGTCCGAATTGAACCAAAGGTTTACTTTGCTAATGAACGTACCTTTTTGTCTTGGATTCACATTGGTATCATCATGGCAGCAATGGCTGGTGCTTTGTTAAATTACGGTAACCACGCTGCTGTCAAAGCTTCAGTTGGTTTCTTTTTGACTGCTGTTGGTACTATTATCTATTCTATTGTTTTGTATCTTTGGAGAGTCTACCATATTAGACACAAGGATGCTGTCAGATATGACGATCGCTTTGGACCCAATGTTATTTGTGGTGCATTGGCTGCTGCCACTTTGGCCAATTTCTGGTTCCAAAGTACTAGCGAGTAGTTTTTTAGTTTAATTTAGTTTTATTATTTTCTTTGTTGTTTATATCAAGATTAGCTTTTTTTTTTTTTGATAACTTTTGATTTTAATTAATGTATTTTTTGTAAATTTCTCTTTAATAACCTATTTGCATAATTGTAATAACAGTTGTTACTGAATCACATAATGGTGCATGTATCATCTCGCCCAAAGTTTGGTCAAGTCTTAGCAATTAGACACCCGAATTGCTGTGTTGTTGGACTAGTTTGTTTTAGTACAACGTTAAACAAAACCAATAATGGTTGGATTTGAGCTTGACTTTCACACAAATGTTCAGCACCGAGTCAATACTTTCAACTACATGACTTGTTTTAATGATCGCAACAATATAATTTTGAGCAAGTCATCATTTACTTTGGTATTCACATTTCAGATATTAGTCAATTCCTTAATTAGATTATGTTCAAAAAAAATTAAAAATTATAGATGTTTTTTGGTCGATTGTAGGTCAAATACGATAATCAGTGATATTAATGTTGTTCTAATACATTTTTGAATTGAAATCAAGAGTAAAATTCGGACTTGAAATCTTCCGTCAAATTTTTATCGTTTCCATACTCACGAGCCCATCCCGAAAAGCCATTTTGAAGAATGTAAACCTCCTGTGATATACCAGCAGGCGTGCCAATGATATGACGGGCATAAGCAGATGCACAGCTAGGACCACGCTGTTGAGAAAGCTGGCAATGAAAAACTATTTTGGATTTGTCTTGAGACGAAAGATACTGGGATAATTTTGAAAGACGAGAATGAAAAGTTGAAGACGGGGCACTGATTGAGTTACGAATATGACCCTTTATATACAAGTGAATAAACAAAGCACGTTAGAATGAAGAAAAAAAACACACAAAGGCTTAATATTGTTCAATGCTTACTCCAATTCGATCTTCATCTCTGACATCAACAATGGCTAATGATTTGGCAACAGATGGTGTTTCAATCCATGATTTTAGAGTCGAAGCTGTAATGATGCTAGGTCTGGTCATTTTTTGAATTCTGGTATTTATTTTTGGTCAATATAAAGAAAAGAGAGAAAGGAAAGAAGGATTTGGAAATATGGCTTGATATAAAGCAATAAAAAAAATAAAATAGCGTTAGCATTCATAACCGGCTGAAAACTTTAAACTAACTTTCTGTATAGATAAAACAAATACACGTGATTTGATATATTTACCCAAAACAACAGCCATAACCGGGCATGTTTTTAACGGTCTTTCGATTCGTTCTTTTTTTCCAAATCTAGCTGTTCAGGCTCTTTTCCTCGAGCCGATGGGTTGATTTGAGGTGATGATGAAGTTGGCGATTTTCGAGAAAGCCAGCCCTTGAAAGTGCCAACAACTGAAGTTCCTGTATATCCATCCACAAACTCTGTCACAGGAGAACGTGCACGACTAAGCATTTCTTCAGGATTTTCAACCTCTGAATTGTTTTCATTTGCTGACTCTAATGCATCAACACTTGTTTCTGAGCCTCCAGCTGTACTAGGCGTTTGTTTTCCACTTTGTTTATCATTGTTTTTTCCGAGAGCATTTGTAATATAAGCCCGAACTTCATTAACAAGATCCTTACTTGCGTCTCCGTACTTGGTCTTGAATGATTCTCTAAACTCTTGAACATGTCGTTTCAAATCCAACTCATTCTTTTTCAACCAGGAAACATTCAATTCTTGTCTAGAAGCACCTCTAGCAAAATTTCTCATCAAGTACTTGTCGTAGTCTCTAATAATCTTGGTAATAATATCTGAGGTTGAAATACCTTCTGTTCTTTGGGTTGTCAAAAATTTACCCTGTGCCTTGATCGGCGCATAAATATCATCAGATCCAGCAGAAGCATAAGGTAAATCATCATGAGCAACGTAATCAATATCATGTTCATCTAAAAACTCTGGCGTAACACACCAAGGAGCATTGGGAATGACTTCGTCAACCCAGCGACAATGCTTGAGTGTGTCACATCGCTGCGAATCAGACAAAACAGTTAACCCTTTTCTGCGATGAGTTTCTTCATCAGATGGAACACCGCAAATTAAAGTTGCATTAGGAAGTGCTTTTTTGGCTTGTTCCAATTGTCGCATGTGGCCCAAGTGAAAAAGATCAAACACGCCATCGGCATATATTCTCACAGCACGGTCTTTAGGGGGAATTTTGAAATGGTATCCTCTAGGTCTAAATTTACGATATTCTTCAGGAAGTTCCGCATCGAGTTCTTTTTCACGTGCTTCAAAAGCAGCACGCGCCTTTTCTTCTCTTTCTTCTTCTTCCTCTTTAGCCTTGTTAGATTTTGGGTCTTCGCGATTGCTTTTGCGGCGTTTAGTGCGATGAGCAATAGACTCATTGTCGCTATCAGTATCTTCGTCACTAGTTCCACTGTCAGCATTGCTGTGGATAAATCCAAATAAGGTTCGTCTTTTACGTTTGGTACCTTGTGAATCTACAGAAAGATCTTTGCTGGATGAATTGACATTATGATTTTTATTAAAAAAGGAAGATAACGATTTTGAAGGACGTAGATTCACCTGGCGAGGCTTTTCAGTGGGTGCAGAGGATTCAGCTGTTTGTTCAATGCTAGAACGAGACGTGCTTGAAGATTGCTTTTCAGATTTTCTTTTGTTTCTTCCAGTCACTTTTGGAGTAACCTTGCTGTTTTTGCGAGTAGTTGGCATTGTAATTGGGATATTTCAAAGACAAACGTGTCTGTGCTGGTATTGTAAAGAAACTTTTTTTTCAAAAAAAAAAAAACATTCAAGTAAATAAAGAAAATGGTAAAAAATAACTTGCAGCAAATGAGCGTTACCTGAAAAGAAACATGGGTTAGGATAGAAATGACATTATACAGGCTTATTAATGATTACTAATGATTACAGAAATATATAATGAGCATCTTGTCATGACATCAGAGTTTGTCTCATTGTTGAATCAAATAGACTCAACTCTAGTACAAACATATATTCACATTGTTTAATCATCTGAAACTTTTGTACGTATCAAAGTGCCTCGTCGACGGGCTTGAGCATTTTTGGGAAACTCGGGATTAAACATCTCGATTTCTAGGGTATTGACCAAACGAGGTGGATTTACTGTTGCGCCTGATACAGCAATTGACCTCTTAGAGCGCTTCTTTGAACCATTGTTTCCATTGCCGGCATTCTCTAGCTTTTGGAGCTGACAACTACGGTCCTTAGTATGGTCTTCAGTCTCCTGTTTTGCATCCCTTTTCTCCTTTTTTATGTGCTCTTTACCTTGTTCAACGTCATCATCCTTCAAAACCGCCCTAGTGCTCTTTTTACCTTTTCGCTTTTTTCTTGCATCTTTTCGATGGGAAGAAAGCTTTAAACTCTTCATACTAGATGTTCTGCTTCCATTGTTACTAGAGTGACGGCTCATTTGCTTTGTGATCGAAGCAGCTCGACTGGCAGTAGCTGAACTATCAATTAAAGCCTTAGTAGCAATATTGAATTCTTCATTAACCCGACGCAACTCTTCATCCAAAAAATTAAGATGATTAATAGACTTTTGACTAGAAACAGTTTCATCAACGTCATTATCTTGAACCAGTTTGCGAGAGTGCTTCTTCTTATGCCGGTGAGATTTCTTGGTTGATTTTTTAGAATGAGATTTACTCTCATCTTCATGCTTAGGCCTTTCAATAGTCAACATTTCCGACTTTTCAGTAGCACTATTCTTACTCTTACTCTTCTTCTTCATTTTATCATCACAACTATCTTCAATGAATTTTCCATCCTCTGAACCACTCTTGTCAAAAATAAAATCATCATGACCACTTCTAGAACGAATTGACAATGATTTAGATTTCAACATCACCTTCATAGCACCCAAAGAACTTTTTCTTTTAACCTTGTTGGATTTCTGAACATTTTTGACATCAGTATTGAGTCTAAAGTCGGGGTCAGCACCATTATCAGAAGATGTAAATGTTTTGGCACTTTGTGGAACATCATCAAAATATTTATCTTTAGAAAATAATTTGCTTGCTTTTCGAGAAATTGATCGAGAAAGGGAACCACTTTTTACATCACTGTGTAAATCGTCACTGTTACTGCCTCCCTTTTTCTTGTTATTTTTTCCCAATTTCTTGATAGTATTTTGCATTTCTTTTTCACTAAGAGTATGAATTCCAAAATCATCCAATGACCGAGCTGAATCGCCAGAGATTTCCAAGGGCATATGCTCTTCATCATTTTTGGTATCATTTTCGTCAAAAGTAACAAGAGATAAAAATGAATTGTCAAAGCCAGCAGCAGAAGAAGGATAAACATCCATCTTTTCCGAAATGTTTGGTTGATCAACATCTGAAACTGGTGTATTGTGACAATTATCTATAAAGGTATTTGAATTCAAAGGCGATCCACTGTTGGTTTCAAAATTCAAAGAAAGAGGCTTTATTTGCCGGTTATTGTTGAGTTCCATTTGTTTTTGAGAATTTGTAGTCAAAAAATCAGGTTCGATAAATTTAGATTTCATATTTGAAGAATCTTCAACATCAGAAGATATTTCACATGTAGTTACAGCATTTTCAAATCCATAATTAGTGTCTGGGTATTGTTCAGCTTGGGCATCAATTTTAGAGTCAAGACCAGGGGCACTGATATCATGATTAATTGAAGAATATGTCGGTGTATACTGTTCGTTGGTTGGTTTATTATTATTTTCAAAAGTATTGCCTCCAGCATCAAAAACTGCGGTATCTTCGCTATTAGGGGAATCAACAGAATATAAAATATTTCCGGGTTTCTCAGCTTTAGATGCATTTTTAGAACCTTTTCTCTTCATTGAAGCACCTTCGTTATTCTTTGGTTGGGAGTTGGTGTTTTTTCCAGTAAATTTAGAAAATGTTCTCCTCAAAGTACTTCTCAATCCCTGATCCTCAACTGAATTTTCCGAGTCTGTAGTTGTCCAAGAATCGGCACTTGCGGTTCGATTCATGTCAGTACTCTTAGAATTTTTAATTGATTGCTTCTTCTTTAATTCCTTCTCCGTACTTTTAATTGTTTTAAAAATCTTAGCAGAGCTCTTTTTGGCAGCCTTTTCACTGCAAGACTTCAAACGTTCAACCTTTTCTTGATCATGCTTTTCGCTAAAAGTTCTTGCAAGACTACTATAGCCATCCATTAATTCACCATTTTTAAACTTCCTATTCCAATTCTCACCCAACGATTCACACAACATCTCTCGGACACGCCTTCCATTCTTACTTTTTCTTCCACCAATATCACCAATGACATCTGTAATAACATCCATCAATGCTCGAGGTTCTGTTTCTTTAATTTTTTTCAAAATCTCACTTCCCGGACTCTCTTTGCGTGGAGGATTTTTCAAATCAATATCAAATTGATCCAAAAGATAAATAACATAGTCCTTTGAGCTTTCCTCAGGAAGCTGAGAACGATATTTATCAAATTGATTCTTTTGGTTGCTTTTTCCTTCTTTAGAATTTGTTTTTAACAAAGACCTGGAATTGTCAAATTCATACAGCATAGGGTCTTTACCATAATGCAATTGCATCACTGGTTTTGAGGTGCTACTGTTACCGCCACTTCTATTCAATTCAGCAGATTCTTGTGTTTCTTTAAAAAATGGAGAAAAATCATAATCTTCAGGACGGCGATTTGAACTATAGGCACTTGAATTTGTAAATAATTTCTGATCATTTTCAGATAAATCGCCTTTAGTATATGATATTCCAAGTGGAGAAACAACAGTCTCATGCTTTACAGAGCCTTCAGTTCCTTGTTTAGCCAAGTAAGATGATGTAGCACTATTCACAACAGGGTTTGAACCAGGATACGTTACACGGAACGATGCAGATGCAGATGCAGAAATTGAACCATAAGCATTGTCTAGTGTATTACCGGAATTCTTGCCCAAAGTTGATGGGTATCTATAGTTCAACGATTTTTTAAGTTCTTCTGGATCACAAGACTCAAGAGCTTCACTTTCAGAATCCGAAGATAAACGATTCAAGTCAGATTTTGGCAACAATGCATTGGAAGATTTGCAAAAAGACTTGGTGTCACTTTCAGAATCAGAATCCATATTTAAAGTCAGTTTTGCATGTCGAAACGATGTATTAGGATTTGGCAAAAAACGGCGAGAAGAAAGATTTTCAGCTGAAGCCTTTCCTACTGACGAAACAAAAGTAACATTAGAGTCGTCAACAACAGCTGGAGTTGCAACTCTACCAGCAACACGCTTAAAGCGAAACCGAGAAGATTTTGTGGTATTGGTATCAATACTAGCTGTAGAATTGTTATCGTTATTTAACGACACTGATCCACCATCAGTAGTATCTTGTAAAACACCCGAAATGCCAGATTTTTTCAAAACACTAGAGTTTGATCTAAAAGGCTGAAAAGCAGATTTTCCTTTATGGACATGTTTTTTACTCTGGGATTGTTTTTTTAATCCATGCTTTCCATACACTTTTTTTTTGCGGGACTTGACAAGCTCTGAACTCATTTCTTCATCCGATTCATACCCAGAATCTCTATAGTCAGAATTATCATGAATCTGACGATGGAAAAAAGGTGATTTGGAAAATGGCTTTTTGTTAGAGCCAGATACATTTTTTTCATCAGTATACAATCCCAATTCATCATCTGTTTTTGCATTATAGACCACGGACCGATCTGCATCAGAGCAATAGTCAGTATCTTCATCATCGGTATTGTTGCGAGAAAGAATAGAAAATCTGTGCAAAGTTAGTAAAATATAAATTATTTTTTCTTTTTAAAAAATTCAACATGTTAATCATACAGATTTTTATTTTTAAAAGAATTTCTTTTACGAAAACTATTTTTCAACACTGTTTTTTGAAAATTTTTCATAGAAGGGGTATCAGCACCATCTACTTGACCAAGCCAGCTCCCATCACCAGGAAAATTAGTATCGTATTTTTCGTCATTATCACAAGAAGATGTATGCGACCTATTGAGATCTCTGTTGTTTACATCCGGATTGTTATTTCCATCACGTAGACTGTTGGAATTGTTATCAGGGCCGTTATTACCATGTCGACCATCACGAGAATCCAATAGCTCATGAGCATTTGAAGACGACCTCAATCGCCCACGAGTATTTGAGGACGTAGAATCTTTTCTTGCACAACAAAACACCATTTACACCAATTGAAATGATTCGATATAACAAAAAATAATAAATTAGAGCTATGAGAATAAAGTCAACAAAAATGTATATGATGCAATAAGAATAAGTCGTTAATAAAGGATTGGAAAAAAGATATTATAGAAAGCATGTTTATATATTAGAAAAGGGTCGTAGTATTTCAAGCAAATTGATTGATTTTTTTTTTCAAAGAAGAACAACAAGACATAAGTTGTGAAAACCGATGAATGATTATCGATGATCTCTAATCGATTACTTAATTACCCCAGAATGACTTTTAGCCGCACTGGACGAATAGAAACGCTGGTTTATGACTTCGTGAAAACAAGCAAAATAAAGGCAATGTATGTAATGTCTCAGTTGCCAAACCACTATTTACCGAAAATGCGATATTGCGCCAATAGCCGCTTTCTTGTAACGAAATGACTAATTTGTAGTTTTTTGGCTTTATTTCTTTTTTAATATTCGGTAATTAATCAGTCGTCTCTAACTCTAAATTGATAAATTAATATTTAAATGCTGTAATGTAACGGGTTCAACCCTGTAACATAACCGTTACTACAAGGTTCTTAAAAACTCCGACTTTTATTTGTCAGCCATATTCACATACGGCGCTAATTTCCAGAATCGTCCATTTCCAAAAGTATTTAAACTCTCTCCATTTCTTTTTTTTTTTCTTTTTTAATATATATATATAAGTCATTTATTTTATATCTATTACAATATAAATTTTAAATAATGTTTGACTTGGATCTATCAAAGTCATCTGACTCTAATTCATCGGATCATTCCGACCTTGAAAAACAACAACAACCTGTTAAATATACCTCTCAAAGTAGACGATCAAGTGTCGAATCAAATCAAATTCGAAAAATTACAACTGCAAACTCTTACCGTTCTACTCAAACTGGTTATTCTGTTAAAGATATTTATGGTAATGCCCCTGAAGAACAAATCGATATTCAACGGCAAAAAACTCGAGAAGAAATTGTCTCACGAGTTACTTCTCATCGTTTTATTGATGATGTAGCTGTTCCCGATGAAAAAAATGGTCTCCCTGATGATGGTGAAGATTATGTTGATATTGATCCCGAACTCGTAACTTGGGAAAGTGATGATGATCCTGAAAATCCTAGAAACTGGTCACAATCACAAAAATGGACAATGGTTGGTATTGTTTCATTATACACTTTTATGTCTCCTCTTGCATCCTCAATTTTATCACCTGCCGTTGAAAATATGGCTGAAAATTTACATGTTACCAAACCAATCGAATTATCACTTTCCGTCTCCATTTTTGTACTTGCATGGGCAATTTGTCCTCTTTTTGTTGCGCCATTGTCTGAAATGTTTGGTCGAAAAATTGTTCTCAACTCTTCAATTGTGCTTTTGGTGATTTTCAACATGGCTACTGCACTTTCACGTAACATTGCTCAACTTTTGGTTTTTCGATTTTTGGCCGGTTGTGCTGGTGCTCCTCCTTTGTCGATTGGCGGTGGTACTATGGCCGATATGTTTAATGATAATGATCGAAACACTGCTTTGGCCTTTTATTCTTTGGGGCCTACCGTTGGTCCGGTGGTTGCACCAATCATTGCAGGTTTTATTGCTGAAAATACCACATGGAGATGGGTCATTTGGGTACTGACTATTATGACTGGTGTTACAGCTGCAATTGGACTTGTTTTTTATAAAGAAACGTATGCTCCAATTCTTCTTCAACAAAAGGCCAAACGACTTCGCAAAGAAACAGGAAATGAACATTTACATACTGTTTTTGAGCTTACTAAAGTTCCATTCCGTACCCAGCTTTATATTGCTGTTACTCGCCCAATCCGCATGATTATCTTACATCCCATTATCACAGGTCTTGGTCTTTATATGGCATTTGTTTATGGTTTCATGTACCTCATGTTGGTTACATTTCCTCGACTTTGGTCGTTTTATTATGGATTCAATTTGGGTATTTGTGGTCTCATGTATTTATCACTTGGTATTGGATTTTGCTCAGGAATTGTGTTTTGGGCTTGGGGAATTCAGAAAGTTTATTTATATTTGACGAAACGCAACAATGGAGTTCCCAAACCAGAATACCGTATTCCTCTTGTTCCATTTTCAGCGGTATCACTTGGTGTTGGATTGATTTGGTATGGATGGAGTGCTGAAGAGCGAATTATGTGGCTTATGCCTTCAATTGGTGCTGGCATTTTTGCATTTGGAATTGTTGCAGTATTCCAAAGTATTCAAAACTATTTGATTGATATGAATCCTCGTATTTCAGCCTCGTCATTAGCAGCAGCTCAAGTGTTTAGATCATATATGGGATTTGGATTTCCATTATTTGGACAAGCCATGTATAACAAGCTTGGTTATGGTTGGGCAAATACACTCTCGGGCATTTTGTGTTTTGTTCTTGG
>JAJLVH010000798.1:0-15553 GCA_030570155.1 Magnusiomyces magnusii
CAAGCGTATCGTTTCTTTGTCGGAGTGTTTGAGTCTGCCTTTTATCCCACCATGAACTTCATTTTTGGCTCTTGGTATAAACCAAACGAGTACTCGCGAAGAGCCGGCTTTTACTACTTTGGCCAGTTTCTTGGTGTTTTGACCTCTGGCTTACTCCAGTCTTCTACCTACCAACATCTCAACGGCGTTGCTGGACATTCCGGTTGGCGATGGCTCTTTATCATTGATGCAATCATTACGATTCCCATCGGCCTTATTGGCTTCTTTTTATTACCAGGAACTCCCAAAAAATGTTACTCATTATGGCTTAGCGACGAAGAAATCTACCTGTCTCGGAAACGCATGCGCGAAGCAAACGTTGCTTTGGAATCCAAGGGCCCCAACTTTTTTGACTGGAAGCTGTGGAAACAGATCTTGACCAACTGGCGATACGGCGGATTCGTCATTTTCAGCATCTTTATGTGGAACGCCAGTAATGCCACCTCTGGTTCCTATTTGCTGTGGCTCAAGTCTTTGAACAAGTATTCAATTCCCCTCGTCAACCAGTACTCGACAATCACTCCAGCCCTGGGCATTGTCTACATCTGTATTGCCGCCTTTATTGGCGACAACCTGCGCACGCGGTTTGGCTCGCTTTTGTTCACGCAGCTGCTCAACATGCTAGGCAACATTCTGCTTGCCATTTGGTATTTACCTCAGGGTGTCATTTGGTTTGCCTTTTGCTTACAGTACCTGTCTTGGTCAAGTGTGTGTGTCGTCTACTCGTGGGTCTCCGATTCCACTCGAGACGATCCCCAAGTGCGTGCCATCATTACGATCTCCATGAACATGCTGGGCCAAGCTTCTACGGCCCTTACTTCTGCATTCGTCTGGAAAACCGTTGAAGCCCCCCGCTACCTCAAAGGCTTTTCGTTCACGGCTGCTGCCACCTTTTGTTACCTGGTCATGGCATTTGTCGTGCTTTTGTTTTACAAACGTGATGAACGAAGACTGGCTCACAAAAACGGAATCTTGTTGTACAATTCCAGTAACGGAGAACCGGCGCCGCAAATTCCAAACTACTCTGTAGCTGATGCCAATCAACGCGAAGAAAGCAAAAGAATAGAGGAAAGTGATTTTAAAGATGAAAAATTTTGATTTTTTTTTTAAAAGATAAGAAGTTGATAGTTTTGTTTTAGTTTTTGTTGTTTAATGAACCCATAAAGTAATGTTTTAAAGTAAAAAATAATATATATAAAGTACATAATTCGTAATCATAATAAAAATAAAAATAATTTCATAAACGTTCATCATCATTGGTTTCGAAGCCTGGCGACGGGATTGTTGCGCCATTGGTTAGCAAGTGGTGAAGAAGCGGTGTCGAGATGTCAAGTCTAAAGACGGGGATTTTGCCTCTGAATTCGATACATTTTGGTTGATCGGGGATGTTGATTGTGTTTCTTGAGATGGAAAGTGTGACGTTGACGACATCAACCCAGTCTGTTGCAATTGTCCGTCACCAAAATCTTTAGACACTGAAGTACGTGGTTTTTTTATGGCTAATGGCTGATTGTTAGCTGATGATTGGTTTTGACCATAACCGAAATCTTCAAACCCACGTTTCGGCGCAATATCGACGACACCTTTGGCTATTGGACTATTTGTTGTTGTCACGATCTTTTGACTTGTACTATCGTTTGAAACAATTTCAACATGCTTTTTGTTCAACCCATTAGACACACATTGTTTTGACAACACTTCTTCGTGAACCAAATGTGCATACGGACACACTAAATCGTGCCAACCAACTTTTATAGATTGCGAATCTTCAGAGTTTTCACAGTCTTGAGAAAGTATGCTTGCTATAAGGGTATGTTCAAAACAGTTATTTTTTTCAACAACTGCAGCAAAGAGTTGCGACTTTTTTCGAATATCTGAGTGGGTATTCAAATTGTCATCATCAATAAACAAGTTTGCAACATGAACAACATCACCAGGAAGTAATGTACTTGCCCATAAAACCAAATCTTGATCCATTTCAGTTTGACCATCAATTTCAACTTGCTTGGCTTGCTTTTCTCGATGGAACCGACAGAAAAATTCAAGCGCAGGGTTTCCGTATTCATCAACATACGCAACCGTTTCTGCGCCCGAAATGTCGACACATGTGGCATGAAAAGCTCGTGAACAGGTTGGAAACGCGCATTGGACACAAGCACCTGTAAATGCAGGACTTTTTGGTTTGCGTCGCCTGTGTTGTGAACAATATGTGCATTTTAGTTTCCACCGTTCAACGGGAATGTCAGTCACGTCTGCTAGGTATTCTGTGGTATTGTTTGGATCTTTGTCCAATTGTGAATAAGTTTCTGGAATATAAAGAGCGCAAATTCTATGCGCATGTGTCAAATTGTCTTTTGAACTTATGATTGGATAAGAACCATGTGTTTGACAAAGAACGCATTCAGGAGCTAATGATCGAAGCTTGTTCCGTTCATTGATTTCTAAAGAACTTTTGATAGAATCGGGAGAAGCAGATGGAGAAGAATCTGGTGGAGTTGGTGGATCAACCAAAAGTAATGAACTTTCCATTTTCTTAGCCTTTAATTTTGTTTGGTTCTTAATTGGAGACATGAGCATATCATAATCATCTTCATCTTCAACATAAATAACTTCATCTTCATCTTCGACAAAAATTTGTGCAACATTTAACCCCACAGAATCAGAAACACATTTACATTGCCCAGCTGTTAATCCAATAGGCACCCATGAGTCAAAAGCAAAATTAACCGACTCTGCACAGTTGTATCCATAATTAAATCCTGCATGGTATCCATATGGAAAGGTAATCACAAACTCATGTTGATAATGAACGAGTTTGTTTACTTTGATTCCATGGTTTTTCAAAAAAGTTGGCGAAACATTAAACGTTTTATGACGCAAAAACTCTTTACAATTCTTTTGTTCTTCAGGCCAAATATCAGACATTAGCGAATAAAATTTGTCACGGTCAGATTGAGAAATTGAGTACCATTGTTTGGGAGCACCGAAATGGATATAATTAATAGAATACAAATCAACATCTTCAAGATGCCATGCAAATGAACTTTTCCACATTCCAAAATACAAATAAGCCAAATTGACGCCAGGTATTTTAACAGGTAATTCGTTTAGTTTATTTTCTAAATTAGCAACATTCCAACTTTCAAAATTGTCGACAAATAGTGAACCCAACATGTCAGCACCGTATAATGGATTATTATAAGTGATTGTTTTCCAATAAATTTTTTCAAGATCATTACAACGTTGATGGGTAAATTGGGAATCATCATAATTGGTAAGAGCATCGATATCATCATCGCGATCATCCATTTCAGTATCAGCATTTGGCTTGACTTTAGATTTGTCAAAATCGGTTCTTCGACATCCACGAGGAGCAGGAGGCTGGTGTTCACTTCTGTTACACAGATTGAGCCATTCCTGAATGGTATAAGTTTTCTGTTTTTCAACATTTTGAAGCCTGTAAGCACCTGAAGCTCCAGAGATGTGTTGGGTGATTGGATTCTTGATTCTGGCATTTTTGACTAAATGGGTATTGTTCATCTCTTTGAACTGATCTGTCCATTCTTTGGGAGGTATCACTTTGACGATTCCATGAGTCATTCCGTAGTGATTGATTTTTTGCATAAACTCTGGAAAATCTTTAAATTCATGCCAGCTCTTTCTCCTTTTTGTTAATATGGCTGTTTATTACAACTTTTGGTCTAGTTTTGATATAGTTTGGCCTAGCGTAACCTAGTTTTGACGGCTAGAATATGACTTACAGGCTTAAACACAGGAACCCCGTCAGAGTCCAACGACTCGATCGGAAATATTTCGTCGATCTCGTTCATTTTGCATGTCGAAAGTTTTGATTTTGGCTTTTAAAAAAAAAAAAAGAAAAAAAAAAAAAAACTGTAAACGAGGAAAGATTCAAATTTTGCGCAAAAAAAAAAAAATGATCACGTTCCAGATACTTTGTAATAATTAGATGTTGATTATGTCAACATCACATGACTTTTAGCCAAAATGATTTTTTAACCTTCAAGACCTTCAAAATCATTGAAATCATCGAAATCGTCAAAACCGAAACCACTAAAATTTTCAAAATTTTCAAAATTTTAGATGAAAACTTTCAAAACTACAATAAACCGCAACGGTTTATTTGGTTTGAAACGAACGAGAAAGTTGTCAACTCTTTGTCAATACCCAACTTCGTCCAATCACTTATTGAAATCGTCAAAGTACTTTTTATACCCATTTAGAATCACACAATACCCGCTTGGAAACCAAAGTTTCACTCATTCTCTTCGATCCTATGCAACAGGAACATTCAAACCGACGCCAAAACCCAAACATGTCAAACCGGGCTCTCAGATGGAAACAAAAAAGGCATCCATAGAGTTGCAAGAGCGTATATCCGCTATTCCAATTGAAAACTATCGTAATTTTTCAATTGTGGCTCATGTTGATCACGGCAAGTCAACATTATCGGATCGACTATTAGAACTTACTGGCGTAATTGCGCCTGGCGGCAATACACAAGTTCTTGATAAATTAGATGTTGAACGAGAACGTGGTATCACTGTCAAAGCTCAAACATGTACAATGCTTTATAATTACAAAGACCAAGACTATCTTTTGCATTTAGTCGATACTCCAGGACACGTTGATTTCCGTGCTGAAGTGTCTCGAAGTTACGCATCTTGCGGTGGTGCTTTATTAGTAGTAGATGCTTCTCAAGGCATTCAAGCCCAAACCGTTGCAAACTTTTATTTGGCTTATAGCTTGGGTCTGAGTTTGGTTCCTGTTATTAACAAAATCGATTTGGATCATGCAGACATTCCTCGAGCAAAACAACAAATTGACGAAACTTTTGAATTGGATCCTGAAGGTGCTATTTGCATTTCCGCAAAAACTGGACAAAACGTTGAACAAATCTTGCCGGCTGTAGTTGAACGCATTCCTCCGCCTAAAGTTCATCTTGATGATCCTTTCCGTTGCTTATTGGTTGATTCCTGGTTTGATAATTATGTTGGTGTCGTTTTATTGGTTTATATTGTTGATGGATCTATTAAAAAAGGACAAAAAATTATGTCGGCTCATACCAAACTAAAGTACGAAATCAAAGAGATTGGTATCATGCATCCGGACCGTGTCTCAACCACAACCGGTTTAAGTGCTGGCCAAGTTGGTTACATTGTTCCAGGCATGAAAGAATCGTCCGATGCCCATATTGGCGACACATTCATGTTACCTGACAAAATCGTGGAACCCTTGCCTGGTTTTGAAGAATCTAAACCAATGGTTTTTGTTGGCGCGTTTCCTGCTGACGGAAGCGATTTCAAAGTTTTGGACGAAAGTTTGCGGCAATTGATTTTAAACGATCGTAGTGTGACTATTCAAAAAGAAACTTCTAGTGCACTTGGCCAGGGCTGGCGTTTGGGGTTTTTGGGTACTTTACATGCTTCAGTGTTTCGAGATCGGTTAGAAAAAGAGTACGGAGCTTCTATTATTATTACTGCACCAACTGTTCCGTTTAAAGTTGCTTGGAAAGATGGTACTGAAACTATTGTATCAAACCCTGATAATTTTCCAGGAATCACTGATGCACCAAAAGTCGAAAGTTTACAAGAACCATATGTTGAAGGATTAATTTCAGTTCCACAAGAATATGTTGGAACTGTGATCAAATTGTGTGAAGACTGTCGAGGCGAACAAACACAAATTCAATACCTTACGAATGGCCAAGTGTTGTTGAAATACTTGCTACCAATGGGTCAACTAATCGACGACTTTTTTGGCAAGTTGAAAGGGCTTACGAAAGGCTACGGATCTCTTGATTATGAAGATGCAGGATACAAACCGTCTTCAATTGTCAAGATGGAACTTTTGGTTAACGGAAAATCTGTCGATGCACTTGCGCAAGTTTTACACAAGAGTGTTGTAGAAACACGAGGCCGGGAATGGGTCAAGAGGTTTAAAGAGTATCTTGGTAAGCACCAGCTGTTTGAAGTTGTCATTCAAGCTCGTGCAGGTAACAAGGTTGTTGCTCGTGAGACTATTAAAGCTAAACGAAAAGATGTATTGGCCAAACTTCATGCGTCAGATATTACTCGACGACAAAAGTTGTTGAAGAAACAAAAAGAAGGTAAAAAGACAATGAGATCTGTTGGTAACGTCCAAGTTCCTCAAGAAGCTTATCAATCCTTTTTATCAAAGAGAGATTAAAAAAATAAATAATAATTAATGACAAAGTAATGAAATCTTGTAAATATTTTAATTTGAATTTGTGAATGTTTTTTTTATTTATTTATTGAATTCGTTACATATCTATTATTGCCAATATTGGTTGTTGTTGTTTTTTTTACATTTTGACCTTTTTATTTCTTACGTTTCCTGTCGACTTTCTGGCTCCAAACAGTGTTGTGTCAACATATTTCAAACCAGGACTTGAACTAGGACTCAAACTATGATCAGAATTAATTTCAGCGTTTTGATTTGAATTAGAATTAGAATCAGATGACGCAACAAACTCTGTTGTTTCCGTCATGGTAGTCGTCATAACTTTGATGCCGCCTGGAACAGGAATTGGGCCACTACTTGAACGAAGTTTTTTGATTCGGGTTATTTGCTGGTGTTGTGGAGATGGTAAAGATGGACGACGTGATGGTGAAGAGTTTATAAATTGTGATGATGTTCGACGAGATGGTGAATTGATGATTTGGAATGATGAGCGACGGGTTGGTGAAGAAGTTGCTGGTATATTTCGACGGACAGGTGATGATGATCGTCTAGAAACTCGTTTATATAGAGGTTTAATAGCTGATCTGTTAAGGTAATCATTATCTAATTCATTATCAAAATTTTCTTCAACTTCTTCATCACTGTTTGTTCTTATTCCAGTACGTCGAATTAATGAAGATGAAGGAATAGTATTTAAATTGACTTGATTAATGCTGTAATTATCAATATCATCATCACTATTTGTTTCTTGGTCCGGAAAACCCACAGCTCTAACATTTGGTACATTTGAATTGATTAATTGGTGATCTTGGTTATGTTTTGAATCATTATTATTGTAACCTTTTCGACGAGGTTTATAAATCCGACTTTTGGATTTTGAATTGTCAGGAGACCCGGACAATGACGTTCTTTGACCGTTTCTGATTTTTGGATTCATTTTTTGTGGTGAATTGATTGAAGCAACAGTGTTAATAGAATTGACGTGTGCTGGGGGATGATTAATTTTAGATCGTTTAACAACTTTGAGTTCTGTGGAATTATCAAGACTTTGATGAGAAATGATTGAACCTTCATCAACAACTGTATCGTTACCTATTTCATCAATTTCCTCACCATCATCATTGTTTACAACTTGTTTGTTTTGACTTTGCTTTCTTAACCCAGATCTTTTTTCAGATAAAACCAATGAAGGCTTAGATATCGGACTTGTTTTTCTTGGTTGGCCCGGTGTTGGTACTGGTAAAACAGAACTGTGAATGTTTGCAGGTACAATGGATCTTTCTGGAGTTTTAGGTGGGTATTCATTGAAAGAAAAGTTATTAGATGAGTTGAAACCAGAAGAAATACGAGATCTATTTCTTGAAACTGATTTAGGAACAAGAGGACAATAACTAGCAAGTTTTTCAGAAGCACTTGAGGATACAGTCATTGTACGACGCCAATCGCGAAACTCATTTTGGTGAAGATAAAGCCAATGTTGCTGAGGACCAACTACCATTCCAGGCCTCATGAACCGCATATAGGCGATAGCTTCTTGAGCAGTGAAACCGTATGTATAAATAAGATGAGCACCAATGAGACAGCCAGTTCGACCAAGGCCAGCTTTACAATGAACAGCAACTTTAGCCCCAGGAGACTGAATGACACCTTCGACAGCGCCAATGAAAGATTTCACAAAGTCCATAGTCGGACAAGTACCGTCATCAAATACAAGATCAATGTGTTTAATACCCCGATCTTCAAATATTGTGTAGTCGTAAAGAAACGAATTAAGTCTGACGACAAGTTGTACATTATGAGCAGTAAAGTAATCAAGAACTTGCTGGCATGGGTAATTGATGGTTCCGTCACGTTGTTCCGCTGATGATTGAGATGGCGATGCAAAAGCAATAAAGTGAGGAGGAATTTCGTTGAAATCGCCTTGGTCCACACGTTCATATCGTTCATATTCTTCAAGATTGAAGGATCTCAAATCAATCAAGCCATATTCTTTGGCTCTCCACACAGCATAAACGACATCTTGGACAGACAAAACAAAGTCAGCTGGTGCGTACCCGGCATCTCTGAATGGCATAACTGGTGGATCGACTTGAGCTATAGGAGCCACGGCTAGGTGAGGAGGCCACGCCTGTAGTAAGACCATATAACAGCACAGTGCACAAGCAGCATTGGCTCTATCGCGGGGATCCAGGCGAGAGTATAAACAAACTGCTTTCCCGATGTTGTCTTCAGAGCCCAAGATTTCGTGTAGAGTCACGGCAAAGCGGTACAGATGGCCAACGTGAAGAGGCCCAAAGTCATGATAAAAGGCGTTGTACAAGAGATCGTCGTCGATGGAGAAATGGACCAGAGTGAAGGTATCCTTGGGTGGGGAATCGTAAGCGGCCAGGTATATTCGGTCCCTCAGAAACTCGATTGGCGGCATTTTCAATTCGTTTCTTTCGCCGATTGTTTGAGTTGTAGAGTTGGCGATGAAATTTGAAAAAAACGAAATTTGAATTAGGTCTGTGGTCACGTGGTCATGGTACTAATTCGGTTTTTTTTTATTTTTTTATTTTTTTATTTTTATTTTTTTTTTGCGGGGAAAACGAGAAATTGCAGCTTTTTTTCTTTGAAATTCACGAATCGCGATTGAAAAAAGATTTAAAAAACTATTGAAAAACTACTGAGAAACCAAAAAGAACAAAAATGAACTCTTCTCCATTTCCGTCACGAAGATCCGTCGTTTATTCGACAAAGGGAATAGTTGCGTCGTCACAAAGCGTGGCTTCAGCTGCCGGTGTCAAGATTTTAGACCAAGGCGGAAATGCAGCGGTAAGAAAGACGTTTGTTGTTGGTTTTCATCGTTAAAATACTAATATACAAGTGAAAAGATGGCCGCTGTTGCCTGTGCAGCTACGCTTGGACTTGTCGAACCGCATATGACGGGTCCGGGTGGAGATATGTTTGCACTGTTTTATGATGCGGAATCAAACAGCGTAAAAGGAATCAACGGGAGCGGAAGGTCTTCAATGAATCTGTCATACGAAGAATTGGTCAAGTCTCTCGAAAATGGCCAAGACAAAAGCAAGAACAAGAAAAAAGGAATAAACGGAATTCCAAGCTCTTCTATTCATTCAATTACAGTTCCTGGTGCTGTCGCTGGCTGGATTGATACAATCGAACAGTACGGAAACAACAAACTAACACTTGCTCAGATTCTGGAACCCGCTATCCAGTTGGCTCGCCATGGTGTCCAAATACCTGAAGTTTCTGCTGAATTGTGGCAGGATGGTGCTAAAATCTTAAAAAAGCAGAATTCTGCGTGCGACTTATTAATCAGTGACGATGATAATAATCAGCGCGCCGTTGCTCAGGGTGAATTGTTTAAAAACGAAGCACTTGCTCAAACATATGAACGAATTGCTCAGTTTGGAAAAGATGGCTTTTATAAAGGAAAAACTGCTAAACAAATTGTTGAAACCGTTGAAAAAAGAGGAGGAAAACTTGGCTTTAATGATTTAGAAGCTCATGAATCTACTATTCTATCATCTGGTGAACCGATCTCGACTATTTGGTCTTTGCCTGATGATAAGAATGGTCGCGAAGATTTACGTGTTCATGAGATTCCTCCAAATGGTCAAGGGATCGTTGCACTTCAAACTCTTGCTATTCTGCGTGTTTTGCAAAAAACCAAAACTATACCCCCATTAACCACATTTAAACACAATTCACCTGAATATTTACACATTCTGGTTGAAGCCTTGAAGTCTGCGTTTAGAGATGTAGGAACACGAGCGATTGGGGACTTGCAAGTGGAAGGAAATAAACATCTTAATAATGGATTGGGTGTTGAATATTTTTTGACTGATGAGTATATTGAAAATGAATTTGCTAAAAGCCAAAAAGGAGAATACAGCTGTATACAATTTGACATGTCGAAAGTTTCACATAATGATGATCAGGATGGACAGACAAAAATAAGCTATGGATCAAAATCAGATACAGTTTATATGACAGCTACAGATCAATGGGGAAATGCATGCTCATTGATCAACAGTGTTTATGGGCTTTTTGGATCGGGAATAGTTCCTGAAGAATCGGGGTTTGTTTTGCAAAACAGAGGAGCTAATTTCAATTTGATTAGAGGAACAATCAATTGTTATGAACCAAACAAAAGGCCATATCATACCATTATTCCAGCCATGGTGACAAAAGAGTCAAGTGGAGAGCTATATGCTACGTATGGTGTAATGGGAGGATTCATGCAGCCTCAAGGCCATGTACAAGTGCTGATGAATATGACGGTTTTTGGAATGAATGAACAAGAAGCATTAGATGCTCCCAGAATATGTTTGATGCCATACGACGCTAAAAATGAGATTGAAAGGAGTGAAGAAGCTGCTGTCGATGAAAGCGAGTTTGCCAAAGCAGAAGGGGCATGTAGTAAACATGGAGGCACGCCTGGGGGACCGGCCACAACACCCGAAACTGTTGTTGGAATTGAAAAAGGAATTGATGATGAAAGTATCAAAGGACTCGGAAGGTTAGGACATAAAGTGATTGTGCTTGACGGAGCCAAAAGAGCATTGTTTGGACGAGGCCAGGTCATTAGAAAAGGGTTTTATGGAGATGAGGGCCTGCAGTACTCAGCTGGCAGTGACCCAAGAGGAGACGGATCAGCAATCCCCCAGATCTAACCGATCAATATCATTTAGATTCAATCCAATTCAGTCCAATTCAGTCCAACTTGAATCCAATTCAACGAAACTCAAGCCCACAAATGTAAACCACGTGACCGCCACTTCCGCACCGCCACAGCAGCGCCTTTTTCCGTTTCCGTTTTTTCCTCCCAAATTCTTTCTTTCTGCCATTCGCGCAAAACCTGGAAATGGGACTCATCAACAACATTGAAAAAGACAAGATCAAGCGGGCAATTCCAAAGCCCGCCAACAAAATCGTCACCGTGGCGGTGGCCAGGCTCTATATCGCATACCCAGACCCCAACAATTGGACTTATACCGGCCTTAGTGGAGCGGTGGCACTTGTGGATGACCTGGTGGGACATACCTTTTTCTTCAAACTGGTTGACGTTGCAGGCTCTTCTGGCGTTCTATGGGACCAGGAACTGTATGTGGACTTCCAGTATCATCAGGATCGTACCTTCTTCCACACCTTTGAACTGGACGAATGCTATGCTGGCTTTTTGTTTGCGGACGAGGCGGAGGCGTCGCACTTTCTGAAAAAGGTCCAGCATCGTGAAAAATACGCTTCTAAAGCGACGCTGAATAACAAAAACGCGATTGCGTTGAAAAAGGTGGCTGATTCCCAAAAGGGCCCTTCTCAGCAAGGCCCAAGAGGCGATCCAAACGGTCTTCGCAATCGTGTTCATCTGAATACTGGCGTTGTGTATTACGATGGCCAACCTCCCGTTGAATGGAGACCTTTATATGCCGAGCTGGCTTCTCAGGGCATCACCGAAGAAATGATTGCTGATAACCGCGAGTTCATCAAGCAATACATTCGCCAGCAAGGTGGTCCTTTAGTGGGTCTTGAACCTCCAATTCCTCGCAAATACCAATCTATTAGTCGCTCTGATACCTTTGATTCGGCCATTTCTTCTCCTGTTGCTCCGGAGCCTCCTGTAACTACAAGAAGAACAAGAGCTCCTCCTCCTCCTCCTCCTCCTTCAACTGCTTATTCTCAAGCCCCATCTTCGGTTTCTGATTCTGATGTTAATTCGATTTCGAATTCCAATTCCAATTCTAATACCAAGATCAACATTAACACTAATATCAATACTAATACCAGTGGAAATAATACCGATTCTGATTCTCCTGAATCTTCTGCTCCCGCTTCTCCCCATCCTCGTAGAGTTCCTCCTCCAATGCCTTTTATCGGCTCTCACGTTCCTGCTTCAGCAGCCCCGCTATCTCCACCAGCTCCACCAGCTCCTCAAGCTCCTGCCATGCCTTCACTTCCTCCTAGATCAAATGGTCCTCCGGTTCCTCCTTTGCCAGCTGGCCATCCTTCAAATTCTGGTTTAACTGCCGCTTCTCTTCAAGAAAGACCTTTGCCTGCTCCCCCTTCTTTACCTCCAAGAACTCCTTTAGTTCCTGGTGCCAATTATACTCCAACTTTTGGTTCTCAATCTCCTGCTCCTCCTGCTCGCGCTGTACCTGCTGCTCCTTATGGTGCTAATCCTTACCAATCATCCAATGCATCAGGACCACCACCGCCTCCTCCTCCTAGAGTTCCTATAACTTCCAATTCTTCGTTTAGTCCTCCTCCTCCTCCTCCCCCTAGAGCCGGTGGAGGTTTTGCACCACCACCACCTCCTTCTCGTGGAGTTCCTTCTATTCCAGTTGCACCTCCTGCACCTCCACCAGCAGCTTCACCTTATACACCACCACCACCACCCAGAACTCCAATCTATTCACCTCCTGCAGCCTCTATTCCAGTTGCTTCACCACCTCCACCTCCACCTCCAGTCCCAAGTTTTGGTGCCGGTTCAGCTGCTCCTCCTCCACCACCACTTCCAAATCTTGGATCAGCTCCACCTCCCGCACCACCGCTTCCAAGCTTTGGATCTGCACCACCTCCTGCACCATCACTTTCAAACCTTGGTGCTGGAGCACCTCCACCACCGCCTGTACCGAATCTTGGATCATCTGGCGCACCTCCACCACCACCACCTCCTAATTTAGGTGGAGCTCCAGCAGCAGCCCCGCCATCAGGTGACATTTTGAACCCAGACCGTAACGCATTATTTGCGAGTATCCGAACATCAGGCGGTATAGGCGGTTTGAAGAAGGTAGACAAGGCGCATCTTGATAAACCCAGTGCGTTACTTTTGGAAGCTAAAGGGCAAGCACCACCTCCAGCAGCCAATCCAGGGCCAGGGGGAGGGCCAGCGTCTTTAGCAGATGCATTGGCGGTTGCTTTGAATAAAAGAAAGAATCAAGTTGGAGGTAGCGATGATGAAGATGATAACGATGATTGGTAAAGTGATTTTTTCAAAAAAGAAAAAAAAAATTGAATTGAATTGAATATGGGTTAAGTTATTGAGGATAGATTTTTGAATACCAAATAAGATTATAAAAATACAAATGAAAATACAAATAAACAAGTTATAAGCCAAGGATGGCAACTATTTGATCAGACATTTCAATATTAAAAGGTTCCAACAATTCTTCAAAACAAAGATACGCCATTCTTTTTTCAATTACCTGTTTATCTTTAGTACTTAGATGCTCAGGAAGAGGATAGTTTCGGTGGACGTATTGCATAATTTCGTCTAGAGTAAAAGTTTGAGCCACCAGCATTTCGTAACCAGGACCGCGATATTTAAAAAAGTAATTTCTAAAGGCCCGTTTGAAGTTGTGATAAGTGTGGTTTGCGTTGATGACGTCGCGATGGAATTCACGGTGGATTCTAAAGTTTCCGCAAACAGCGCTGTTCATTTGAGTGCCTGGGTAGTCATCAGTGTTTGGAGTGACACGGTAGTAAGGGATAGTAAAGTGGTTCATTTCTTCTTGAGTATAAACAAAAGTCATCAGTCTCAGCCATCGATGGAACCAGGCTTTGGTCGACCATTCCATGTGGACAGAAACGATTTGGAGCTTGATTTCTTCAGAAGTCGGGCCTAGTTGCTTGAAAAGGGTGTCTAAAGCTATGATCCAGTCGTGGGCGTTTTGGGCCGTGAAAAGGTCGTCGTCGCCGTCGTAGTGTAGAATAGGAATTGCAGGATGCTGGAAATCGGGATGGTCGTAGGACGTTTGGACGAAACAAGCGTGAGAAGAATAAGGCCAGTAGGGGTTCATTTTGTATGCGTTGATTGCTGGACTGATTGGACCGCCGACTCCATCTGTGCTTTATATATTCACGAGCCTACGGGCGTTGCAACCCAATCGGTCTCCAAGTGATTGATTTCCGCATTTCAAACGAGGCTAGTTTTGCGGCACAAATCCACCCAAAACGAATTTAAGCCAATCAAAACCGGCGATGTTTGCTGATTCCTCAGCACAGCCGTTGCCCATGATTGCCCTGTTCATGTGATTTTGATGAGTCAATTGCAATTTTTTTCAGGACTTTTGGATCTTTTGGGTTTCATTGTTTCTACAAATTCAATTCAAAGGAAAAAAAATGCTTCGTTTGATCAAGCCAATCCCGCTGAAACAGCTGCGGTTAAACCAATTCTCGCCAAAATGCACCCTTATCGCCAAATTCCACTCTTCTTCACAATACCCAAACTCTTATCCTTATAAAGACCTATTTCGGTTTCCTCCAAATTCCGATTTCAAATCCGTGTTAGACCGAAACAAAGTCTGGGCCGACAGTTTACAGGCTGTCAAACCACACCTGTTTCCTACAAATTCACAGGGCCAAAGTCCTCAAATCCTGTGGATCGGATGCTCCGATTCCCGCGTCCCAGAAACGTGTCTTGATTTGTTGCCCGGCGAAGTCTTTACGCATAGAAATATAGCAAACTGTGTTCCGAACGGAGATCTCAACTCTCTATCGGTCATCCAGTACGCCGTTGAAGTGTTGAAAGTCAGACATATCATTGTATGTGGCCATTACGATTGTGGAGGCATCTGGGCCTCGTTGACCACCAAAAAGTTGGGGCTTATCGATAACTGGCTACGCGCCATTCGAGACGTCAAGGCCAGAAACAAAAAAGAGCTGGACGCTATTAAAGATCCCCGTCAAAAGGCAAACAGACTGAGTGAACTCAATGTCATTGCCCAAGTCCATAATATCAGACGTAACGATTTGGTCATGGACGCTTTGGCGAACGGAACCGTTGAAGTCCACGGTCTCATGTATGATGTTGGGTCTGGGCTGTTGCATGAACTCGATGTTCCTGAAGACGAAGACAGTAATGAATATTATATAACTGCCAATGATTAAATAGCTTTCATTATGACTACTATTGTTCTTTGTATAGATCAAATCCAAAAAATTTATCAAATCCATCAAATTGATTAAATAGATTAAAACGCGATTTGGTCGCCTATCAAACCATCTTTTTTTTATCGATACCTCACCAAATATCCTTTATCGATTAAATTTTGTTGTTTTCTTGTAAATTTAAACGCAATAACATTTGATTGATTAAAAATAATGACAAATTAAACAAAAAAAAACAAATCATTGATTGATTGATTGATTGATTGATTGATTTTATTCTAAAAAAAAAAACAAATCACATTTTGATACAATTAAAGGAAAAAACTAAATTCACTATATATATTTATATTTATCAAAATTTTTCAAGCCGTTGTAGTATAGTGGTTAGTACACTTCGTTG
>JAJLVH010000799.1:0-15497 GCA_030570155.1 Magnusiomyces magnusii
GTCTTTGTATTTTTTGACGTTTACGCAGTTGATTAAATATTCCTGTTTGAAAATTAAGAACGTCTACAGCTCTAGCTCGTTTAGGCGTCTGGACTTGGTCTTTGATTTTAAGTGTTCACGTATTTGGCACTACATTGGCCAAACTTTAGCTGCAACTTACTACCTGAAAAATCATTATTCAAATTTGAAATTTAAATCATCCAAACTGCATCACTAGTTTCTAGGCCAATTTTCAAGCTTTTACTTTGCTTTTTAAGTACTTTAGAAGTTTGGTCTTAGTCTTGGTCTTTGACTTTTGAAGTTCATGTAGTTGACTGAATCTCTGACTAGTTGAGAAATCATCTTTCAAATTTGAAACTTAAAAAAACAACATACATTGCTTTAATTAGCCTAGATGTTTGGATTTGGTCTTTACGTGATTACCGAAACATTGGCTAAATACTCATGTTTGCAAAATTCTATTACATCTACAGCTCGAAACTTATTTTTGAAATCTTTATTTTTTACTCTCATCTACCTCTATCCAAAACCTTTAGTCTTTCGCTGACTTTGTCTGCACTGGATGTTGGCTAAATTAGCTAATTATTCACTAGTTTTGAATACTTCTTGATATTTGTGTAGTCAATTTGATAATGCTTTTTTTTTACTGCAATTTTGAAGCATACTTAGCTCAAAACTTTTTCTTCATTTTTTACTTCAATCTACTACTATCCAAAAGCTTTAGATGTTGGTAAAATTGGCTGACTTTTGTGTAGTAAATATCAACAACACTAGTCGTCGACTCAAGTAATATTTGTTGACCACACACCATCTTCAATCGTCTACTAAACTAATATATACCAAGATTAGTATTCAACTATTGGAAAAAGAAAATTTCTCATGTATGTAACATGTCAACACGTGTTGTCGCCAACAACCCTCAAATCAACTATAATAATGGCTGAATTTTCTTGAAACTTTCAAAATCGTCTAATTGAGTTGTATCCAATTATTTTAACTATTAGAATCTACTCAAACACCAATTTTGCTGAAAATTGCGAGCCCGTAAAACCACTGATATTCGCAGGTATGATAATTACACACCCAACGTAATTTGTAGAACCTGCTGTTTTTACCGGTGTCTAATTCTAACCTACATTTCTTTTTTTTCTTTTTTTTTTTTTACCACATTTTCATCATGTGTCTATAGTTTTCAGACTCAACAGTGCCAGCTTTTTTAAGCCCCCAAATAGTCTTCTTTACTTGGTAGTGTTTCCATTGATTTGATTACATTTAATAATTTGTTTAAAGCAGTAGATTATAACGATTCCAAACCAATAACATCTGTTGAAACAGCTAAAGATAATCGTCAAAAGTGTTGATCGAATTCAGTTTTGAAAAAGCTCCAATTCGAAAACTAGTGTCAAAGGGGTCGGAAGTAAAAATAAATCGAAAACCAAAAACAAGTCATCGAGATTCTTATAAACAATAACACATGTAGAGAGATCACAGATAGCATGAAGTGGTTTGTTCAATTATGGATATTGGCTTTTCGCAGTATTTATGAAAACCTTCGGGATTCAACTCCAGCAATGATTGAGTAAAGACATTTATAGTAAATTGGCCGGCATACATAGGAGTTTCAGTCTCATAACCAACGGGCTTTGATGTCGTTTTGGAACAATGATTATAATCATTTACAACATCTTGTGTAGATTCTTCAATTGGTATTTCGTGAGATTGTCTTTTAAATACGATTTTCATAAAGGTCTTTTGCAAAAGTTCCATGACTCCGACATGGATGTTTAAACTTTTGGGAATCTAATATGTACTGTGAGTTTTGGGTATTGCAATCAACACAATAATATAATTTTCTTATCAATGCATCACTGATCGGCTGCGTGATTGTCTCTATGTCGATTGAATCGCAACATAAGACGGGAACATCAGAATCAAAATCACGACAAGAAATACAGGTCTTACAATGCTGTTTGATTGTGCTACTTTCACAGGAGCTTTAATAAAGCTTTAAAAACAAAAGCGGATTTTTCGTCGACAGGTTTAGCATAACCTTTGATATTTCGAAGATTATCACTAGAGTATGAACAGTTATCAAATGGACAGATGTATTGACTATCATCCAGTCTGAGAGTTAGCACATCTCCGATCTTGAATTGGGCACAATAGTCTATACCGTTGATAACTTCGGGCATGATAGTTGAGTATGGAGAATAATAAAGAAATACAAAGTAATCATTAGTATCAACGAGTTAGCCTGAAATTACAAAATGCGAGCTTTGATTTTTTTTTTGCCAGCTTGAACAAGCTAAAGAAATCTTCAAAAAGTTGACTGGGACTCAGCATTGGATACTGACAATATCAAGTTCCTTTTTTAAAACAAAGTAAAACAGGTATTAATATTCATTATTACTGTTGTGGTTATGTAATAAATACAAATATATTAATATATAGTCACATTTGGATCACTCGAGCCGCACATATCAAACACCCCGGATTTTCGTTTCTAACGAATCATCTCAACCTCATGGTTAGATATCATTTCCACATCTTCATAATTGCTTACCTTCAAAGCCTCACTCTACAGCTTTAAAAATTTGTCGCTTAATTTTATAAAATTATGAAAGCCATTAAAATGTTTTCGATTCTATTCTTTTATCACTATTCTAATATAAATTCAAAATAGCCAAAATCCTTCTTGTACAAGATAATCTTGACATCCGCTCGTGGCTCAAAGCTCAAAATCATGAACTCATCATCATCGACAAAAAAGACGGTCCCGAGTTTGAAAAGCTTTTTTTATCCTGCTTACTTCACTTTTAAGCGTTTTGAAATGACTAAAATGTTCGATATCTGCGTCACTGCCGGTGTAGGTTCTGACCACGTTAATCTCAATACCGCTAATGACAAATCCGTTGCTGAACACATTATCATTACCACGCTTGTTTTAGCCCACAACTTTGTTCCTGCTCATGAAAAAGTCATCAAATGTGAATGAGAAGTTGCTGTCGTTACCAGATACATACGACATTGAAGGCAAGGTCATTGCCACTGTTGGTACTTGTATTCTTGAAAGTGTCAAGCCATGCAGTCCAAAAGAGTTGGAAGCTGAAATTGACTGCTCAGAGTTGAAAAACTTGAAGACATCCTTACCCAAGCCGATATCGTTCTCATCAGTGCTCCACTCTATGACTCGACCAAGGGCTTGGGCTATCAACACTGTCAGGTGCCATCTGTGTTAAAGAAAGCATTTCTGAAGCTCTCAAGTTTGGTAAACTTTGTGGTTACGATTGTGATTTTCAACCCGCACCTGCTGACTACCTATGGAGATCCACACATCTCCAGTATTTCACATCTCAAGCAAATTTGACTACAAACCTCAAGATGTTATTGTTACTGGTGGGCATTATGCCACTCGTGTTTACGGTTTTCATAAATAAAATTTAAATGTGTGATTAATTGAAATAATGTAATAGTTAAATCACCTCAACAATGATCAATAATTTCAGATTATAACTGCTGAAAGTAAGAGTAAAAGCGACCACAATAATAGCTGTAGTACTATTAACATCAATACCGTTATCTTGTTTTTTAATTTATTGATTACGAGTGCTCCCCATATTTAAAAATTCAAAATCGAGTTCTCTTTTTAAACTTATTATTAACAAGTTTATTGGTTCGTGGCACAAAAATCCACATTAATTTTAATTGGACAAATAATACAAACTCGAAACTATTAAATAAGATACTTTTATTCTTTTTGGTATTTTTGTTTAGAGTCGGAATTTGTTTTAGTTTTGTAAAATTAAAGTCTGCTCTATATCATTATCATATTATGGGCCAATAATTTGGATCACATATCGCTTAACAAGTTTTTTTGTTCTCTTCTTCTTTTTCTACTTTTCAATCTGTTGCTTTTTTCATTTGTATCATTGTCCTTTAATACAATAATAGTGCCGGATTTATCAACACTTTGCGAACGAGGCACATTGGCTCACATCTGTCGTTAAGGTATTTTTGATGTGCTCTGGTAGGCATCTTAGATTGATCCATAATTTGAACAGTTTCAATAATCAAAGTTAAGACCTTGTTCTAGCTATCTTAAAAAGATTAAATGACGGTCATGAATGATCAAAGCAGTTTGCTTAAAGCCAGTAGAAACAATGAAGTCATAAGAGGTAAGTTAAAAGGGCCGGGATTGAAAGAATAAGCAGAGAGAGATTAAATGGATTTAACAACATTACAAGTAGGAAAAGAGCATTTATACTTGTTGCCTATTATGTAGATATTGACTTTTTCACCATATTTTTAAACAGTACAATTGAAATTGGAAATATGAGAAATGGCTGAAGGTTTTTCATTGAAGACATTTTGTTGAAATGTTCAACAAGCTATAAATAAACAAGTTTGTTTACAATTCTATTTTATTATTTATTATATAAGCGTTACATAATGATTATATAACCAATATTCAATTAGCCAATTTACTTTTTTCTTTCTTTACTTTGCTTGCAACAAACAAAAGTTTATTCAAAAAAGTTAATGTAGAAGCAATCATCTTAGTTACATGCGTACTTAAACTAATCACCAACTGTGCTTTGATCAGTTGATGGCATTTTCATGATCAAGTCAGCTGGTGTACTAAATTGAAAAAGCAATTATCTTGGTGAGAAGCTTTTAACCACAATAGCTGTATACATGGTTCATATCAATATTGAAACATGTAGCTTTTTGCTAAAGTAAAACGTATCGAGATTGTTATCTTAACTTCAATTGTTGAAAATAGTGATTTAATCAAGCATATCAACCTTTTTTACTTTCGATGACTTATTTCAGGTTGATATGGCCCAATAACTACAAAATTTCATTATGTTGTCTTTCTCAAATGACAATTATGTTTGACCGCACAAGCAACTATAGGTTTTTTTCAATTGATTTTATTGTTGAAATATTACACAAGAAAAGATTTTTACTATAATTGGGTATTGCTTATAATTACAACTGTGAAGCAATTTGGTTTCGAAAACTTTTGTGTGAAAACACCAATTTTTTTCAACAAAAGCGAAAGTAAATAAATAATCATCAAATTGGTTCTTCATGCTTGGCTTTTCTATTTGTTTTAGAATCAACTGCTAAAAATCGTAACTTATTTTCATCACTATCCACTTCAGCTAGTACAATTTCAATTACACAATAGCTGTTGAACTTTATCGTGTCATGGCATTAATTATGATTAGTATTTGTTGGCCATTCGTACGGTTAGTTTAATTTTGCTTCTGGCTCTAGTCCACAGTTTTGTTAAGCAGTCGCGAATGGTCACCCATTTCTTTTTCCAGTCAACATTGAACCTTAATACTTAAATCTTTTCACTCATGTCAACAATTACTAGCATAACTATTTACAAATTGCTGGTACTAAAATATTAATTTGGAATTATTGTTTACATTACAGTTATATACGCTGTCTATTAAAATGAATACAAAATATTCAATTACTTAGCCGTAGGAAAGCAAATCTGTTGACTTGATGATGACCGTGATTATAAATACAATGAGATTTTGTTAATATTAAAATTTTGGTTTTAGATAGCTTTCGTTTTTGCTACTTCTAAAATCAAATTAAAAGCAAGCTGTTCCACACTCATTTTCACTACATGTGACTACGTCATTGACTCTCTGAGTTGGAGAGCATAAAAAACAGAGTAATTGCAACAAAACTTAGTCATGGTTGTTTTTATATCAATATAGCTCTGCATGAAAAAAAAGGCCCAAATACTGATGATTAAAATATCAGTAACTGTCAGCAGTTATACCTTTGGTATCATTATCATTAATAAGAGTGATGATATTACTTATACCTTTAAATGGTTTGATGGAAAATGAATTTTCTTTATTAGCTTTGTAGATGACTTCAATAAAAAATTTTTAAACCTGTTTGTATTTTGAATTCTAAAATCATCAAATCTAATAACAGTGTCTCCATCAAAACCATTAAAAGTTGTTGTTTGTTTGTTTTAATGCGATGAGAATCTCACCATATTAGAAATCATTATCCTAAATGTTGAACTTTTTTCGTTTGTCAATGATTCTTTTGCATTATTGTCGGCCATATCTGACTTTTTGATTGTATTAATACACAATAACAATTAAAAACTCAAACACATGTTAACTTACTTGTTTTTATATCATACTCAAGTTCTTTAGAAGCATCATTTATCTATATTTCCAAATTCAACCACTAAAAACACTGAAATAGGTTGTGGTGGTATCAATTGAATACGCCTACATGTATTGTCAACTTGGTAGAAGGCCTATTGCCCAACTTTGTCAAATTTGTAAATTCCAAAACAAAAAACTTTTCAATACATTCTTATGTGGGTTGAATTAACGTATCATGTATTTCAACAAACTTTTGTTTTCATCATTTTGTGCCATACAATAACAAAACTCGCTTTTCTTTTAACCTTTTCAATAATGACAACTCTCTAGGCTCCAACATGGCCATCATTGGACTTACATTCAAATTAACAATCATCAAATTATTTTACAATTTCAAACACGAAAGAGATTTGTCTAAAGCCAATTTACTGTTGCCGATTTATGTGTGGAATGATTGTAATCTTTTTAATGAATTTAAAAACTGATTGTACCAAGTAACGTAAATATCTTAAAGATCACATTGGATGATACAACAATTTTAGCGCAAAAAGCTGCCATGATAGCAGCAGTATTGAACTTTTGAGAGCACGTTCCAATGGCTTAACAACATTCATAAGTTGCAAGTGCTAACAGTTTGCATTGTTGTAATAAAGTAAAACTGCTAAAGATTGTGCCATCATTTTTAGAAATAAACAAGCTACACTGGACTCATTTTTCAAGCGTTGATTAATTTTCTTTCAATGTGCTTCGCGTTTAAACTGTTGATAGAAAAAATGTAGTTGTAGATTGTCTCATTTTTGTTTGTGCATGTGTTTTAATCTAGTTTATGGTCTAAATTTTGCACACATTAAAATAAATTGAAAAAAAATTTTATGTAGGCTCACATCAAAATACGTATCTAGATTATTATTTGTTCAGAATTAATATACTTTCAGTAGAGGTAAATGCCAATTTTTTTTGGCAACGATTAAACTGTTTATGACTCCACAACGAGACTTAAATTACTTTGTTGGGCGATTAAAAAAATGAAAATATCGAAAAATAATTTTTCTGCATTGGTGCTTTATTTTTAATATCAAAAAAGCCAATTTAAATTAAAGATTTGAGTCAAGCGAGTACACGACCAATAAATCAGAGCCATTGAACTGTGCACGAGGTAGCTCTGTATGGCTGTTTTCAAGCACACGTGCGGTTGACTACCAACCAGACGAGTCTCAATTTGTGTTAATTTTTAATATTTTGGAATCTTCAGTTCAAGTGAAAAATTAATCAACTGTAGTCTTGATTGAAAAAGTGTATAAATATTGATCTTATTCTACTCAATTGATTTTAAAAAAAACGAAATATCATTAGTTTCTGTACATACAAACAATGTATTCTCTTATTCTCATCAAATTGTTGCTTTTGTCAACTGTCTCTGCCGTTTTGGCATATCAAGGATTTGCTGGCGGCTCTCCATACTCTCAAAACTCTTATGGTCAGTTCAATCTCATCAAACACAATGGTGGCCATGGCCCTTACTCTTCAGATGCTGGCTTTGGTATTGACCGAAATGTTCCTGATACTTGTACTGTAGAACATGTTCAGGTTTATTCTCGTCATGGTGAGCGTTATCCATCTAAAAGCGTTGGTACCGCAATGACCAAATTGCTCAATAGTTTTAAAAACTTGACTGCCATCAATGAGCTTTCCTTTTTGAATGATTATAAGCCAGCTGGTCTTGATTCAACCATGTTTGAGTTGGAATCTTTTTCAGGACCTTACAGTGGTCACACTAATATGTACAATCTTGGTGCCCAACTCCGCAGCATGTATGGCCACCTTTACAATGCTTCTGAAAAGCTTCCTATCTTTACTGGTTCTCAAACCCGAGTTCTTGACAGTGCCCAGCATGCTGCTATGGGTTTCTTGGGTGCTGAGTGGCAAAACTCGTCTCAAATGGTTGTTTTGACCGAGACCGCTGCTCAAGGTTTTAACGCACTGACACCCGACAATGCCTGTCCCAACTATGACAACTATCCTCAAGGAAGCCCTACTAGTACTTATGCTAAGATCGGATTTGCTTCTACTCTTGAGAGAGTTAAGAAAGATCTTCCTGGTGCCAACATCACTGTTACTGATATTTCTAACTTGATGGCCTTGTGCTTTTATGATTTGAACGTTCAGGGTCACTCCGAACTTTGCAACTACTTTAATTACAACGACTGGGTTGCTTTTGATTACTACAGAGGTCTTGATTACTTTTATGGCAGTGGTCCAGGTAACCCAATTGCACAGCCAGTTGGTGGTATTATTACCGGTGCTAGTTTGAAGTTGTTGAAGGAAAGTGAGTCTAAGAATGTTACCAATTCATTGTTTTTCAACTTTGTTCATGATACCAATTTGTTTCAATACATGAGTGCTTGGGGTATTGGTGTTCCATTGGAACCCATTCCTTGGGACCAGCTTTATACCACTAGACCTGTTTCTCAATTGACTCCTATGGGTGCTAGAATCATTCTTGAAAAGCTTTCGTGCCAGACAAGCAATGGTACCGAGTCTTTTGTCCGTTTCGTCATCAACGACGCTGTCTACCCAGTTCCCGGCTGTACCACTGGTCCTGGATTTTCATGCCCTCTTGATGACTACATTAGCATTCAAGAACCTAGAATTGTTGACCCAGTCGTTCCTTGCGGTGTTAACAGCACCAGCACTGCTGCTAGAGAACTCACATTTTACTGGGATTGGAAGACCAACCCTGAAAAGTACAACAACCCTGCCACTGCATAAATAATATAGTTAACAGATCTAGTATTGTAATTGTTCAGAATAATATGAAAGAATGAAAACTGTTAGTCTTGTGCTCAATTTCAAAATGTAAATACCAATTCGGAAATACAGGTAGACCAGAAGTTATAACGGAAGTCTATGATATGCGTAACAGGGTATATATCAGTATGGGTGTGGTTTGTGGAACATTCCATTTGAAGTCAAATTCAAATTTACACTACATTTTAAGAATTAGCCGTGAACAACAACCTTTTTTTTGTGCTGTTGCCGAAACTTAATAATTCAAAGTCAGCTGCTTCTGAAGAAATCCAAATGTTTTTGTTTTTTTAACAAGTAGCACAAAGAATAACAGACGGTTATGGCTCGTAAGCAGTAGAGTATGGTAATCAACAACTGGTGAATTTACCTATGATTGGCTATCAAGCCCTTATTCGTGATATGTCTGTAAATAAAGCACACTCATACTGAGATGTTGAGCTTCACGTCAGTATGGCCTAGTAACCTTTCCAACTGGTTGCTGTTGACTGTGTGCATCCTCCAATAGTACCCTAGTATAGACATGGACTACTTGCCTTCCTCTATCATAAATATTGACAAAAATGACACTAATTACAATAAATCTCGGTCTAGACTTTTCCCCAACTCAGAATGTCAACATTTGTGTCTTGACACTACTGCAGCTGTCACACAACTTGTAACAAAAGCCACCAACCGACCTAAACTGGCCTTGTTGTTGTAAACTAGTGGGCACACTATGGATCGGTTGTTTGTACAGTAAAAATAGACGAAATAAGTATTTCATAGCATTAAAACGTTATTCTTTCCTACAACAATGGATCTAAAAGTTTTGAATTTTTTGCTACGACCATAAAAACTCACGACAAAAGTCTGGACTTTGACAAAGGTGGACATCAGTCATTAAAGTTTCACTGTTACAAACTTTGAACCAAGCGGCTTTTGAAGAATTCAAGCAGATCACTTAGACTTTCGAAAAAAAAACAGGTATTAGCGCAATTCTAGACCGATGTTTTCTTACTTACAACATCTCGATCAAACTTTCTTTTTTTTATTTACTCAATTACAAAAATCCAATAAATGTAAACATTGCTACTAAATATTGCAACAAAGATTCCTTGAGGCTTTTTCACACATGATTTTGGATGGAATCTGGCTTTGTTTTATGTCCTTTTTTCTTTTTTTTATGAGTCAGCCCATTCAGTTTTTAGTAAATGCAACGACCAAAAAACTATCTTTTAGTGCTTTCAATCGGCTCAAATGGCCAAACATATCTTCCGAACCATATTATATCACCTCTTATACCTAATTATAGTCATTAAATTATCAAATGTACATCACATTAAAAAAAAAAAAAAATAATAATAAAATAAAGCTTTAAACCTTACTGTAACATTTTCTGAAAACCTCCTCGCTTCATAGTCACTGAAGATAGCCAAGAATCTTCAAAATTACATTCAGCAACCATGTTGAAATACTTTAATGGCCAATATAAAGCCGGCCGCCACTCAGGGGAAACATGATTAATAGTGGTATTGAAATTCTTTGTAAAAGTTGGCCCCGGAATAAACTGCGTAGATTCAAATAACCCACAAACAAACGCAAGAATCGTTATTTCAAGCTGTCGATTTTGCCTTAGTAACTCCAAATATTTGGTAGAAGCATCTCGAAATATACACCACAGAATGGTGGGCTTGTCCTCCTTAACTGCCTTCAAAAAGTAATGAATCAATAAAAATGTCATTACTGTGGCACTCTCAAGTTCGCCTGACACAACTCCAAATGGATCCATAACATCTGTAAAAATAATTTGCTTTTCACCTTCTTCAAATGCCCGCCTTACAAGCCGGTTGATGGTTGGCAATGTAGTAGGTTGTAACAAAGTGGTATCGCCGGTGATAAACGAACAAAGCGACTTGTTTCCTTGCTCCATATGTGCTATTTGTTCAAATATAGGCAAAAAGTATGCTAGTCGTTGATCTCCTGCCAAATCAAATGCCAAAATAGTCTCAAGATTAAACCCATTCGAAAGTTCAAACGGAAACACTGGTGAAATAAGTGACCAATAGTTAAAGATATATGGGTATACTAATGTTGACAAATCGTGAGTGCCTCGTAAAATCTCAAAAATGTCGGGAAGTGGATCCAGTTTGCCATAATCACAATTGTGACTTTCTTTAATTGTACTCAAAGAAACTGGGGGAGATTCGGAAATAGAAAAGGCTGCAATTATCACGCCAGAAAAATACATGGAAAGTGCATTTGTCGAGGAAACATTGCCCATTGCTGTCGACAACCCTTTTAAAACTCGACTGTAAGTAGTGTAAGCAATTTCGTCCAACTTGATTACGGTTGAATCTGACTCAACATTGGGTTTGGGACTATCGAATTCGTCCATGTCAAGCTTGATTGACTTGGGCGTATTTCCAAGCTTCTTCAGTCTATAATTAATAGTCTTGACATCAACGACAGTACTAACTGTTCGGCCAAGCTTCATCATAAGGGCAGTATAAGCAATGATACAGTTGGATAAAAGAGGTTCATCAACGGCCAGCTGTGGGACAATTTCGCTCCATAAATAAAGTTGAGCAGGATCATTTTGACCTAGAACAACGGCAACTTGGTTTTTGAAACAACTAACAATGTCTCCATACGGAAGACCGTCTTGTTCGCTAAGATTGGGTGTGTTTTGAAGGACTCTGTAGAGCGGAGGTTTGTCAATAATAGTGGGGGTTGGTGAGTCATGGTCGTTAGACAATAACGCTTGGTTTGTGTTTTTGTTATCAACCGGTGATTCGTCAGTAGGACGTGGGAATTCGTAAAGTACGGGAGTTAAAGGCGAACTGTGTCTTCGAGTATTTGTAGATGTTGGACTTTTGGGAGATTCTTTGTTTTCTTCGTTGAATGGAGTTGTGTTACTAGCAGATGAAAAAAATTCGAGTTCAATAAACTGCTGCTTTTTGATGGAATTTGTGTTGGGTCTTGTTGGATACACACAGGTCTTGTTTCTCGTGGTACAATAATGACAAGCAGGCTTATTTTCATCGCACTTTATTCGCAGCTTTTTACAAGAAAAACAGCCGTTACGAGATTTCGTGTGAAACCGTCGCATACGAACTTTCCGCTCGTTGCCTTTGTTGACGACATTTTGTTTGGACTTTTTAATTTCTTGAATCACGGCTTTTTGAACTTCTGGATCATCATTCATAGTAACTGTGTTTGAGCGTCGATGTCTAAATTCATAATATAAAAAGTTGCGTTGCAGAAGAAAAAAAAATATTTATAAAGAACAAATGGATAAAGCGCACAGCGACGCTAGCATTTTTGATTGCATTAGATCAATTGTATGTTATTAGGTAAGTATGTATGTATATGTGCAACTACCGCTTTTTGGAAAATTCGCGAGTCAACAAAGACTGAAGGCTCTTGACGTGTAAAACCAGGCACTGCAAATTTAAAACCTCCATGTTCTTGTCCTTCATTTCCAACAAATCATCCAGTTTCAGGTCCAGGATGAAAATGGGTTGTGGCCGGCCTTTCATCACCAATGACAAAACAAATGTTCCCGGTGTAGGCGATACAATGGCCATAAATAGATTTCCCATTCGACTAGGCGGTAAACACCATTCAATAATGACTCCATCTCGTTGTAATTGTTGAAGTGTATACTTCTTTTGAGGTATTCTTTGTTTGGAAAACTTGCTCTTGGACTTTCCAATCTTCTTGTTCAAACTTCCTTCAGCAACACCAACTGCTCGATCGGATTTAGTACCAGCTGTGTATGATCGGACATTGGCTAAATATGACCGATATGTATCTAATTGTGACCTCAAATATTCATTGTGTTCTCTAATAATTGTAAACACTTCTTGAAGTGACATTGCTTCTTGTACTACAGACTCTTTTAATGATCCCAATTGATTCAATTCGTACTCCACTTCCGACTCAAGCAGATTATAATCATCAGGATTGGAATCTTCAATTTCACTCAAAAGATCCATGGCTTTGATACCTCTTTTAACTATTCCAGGCTCATTCAAAGTTGCAGCAAAATCTGCAATGTGATGTAAATCAAATGGCTTTTCAAGAACTGAATGTCCAGTAGGAAAACTTCGAATAATGTTAATCATAAGAGTCTTTGCTTCCATAAAAATCACATCTGCTCTTAAAAAATCCAAATTATTATCAACATCTCCAATCTCAGTTTCCCAACGGTTGAATAAATGCAGTTCAACTGTACCATTATATCCTCTAGGCACAAGTGATGGTGCCTTTTGTAAATCATTCAATAATGTAGCCAAATGTGAATTTTCATTTGGAATCACACCAGACCTGTATTTATCCAATAACGAATGCATACCAAAGATTTCGTTTAATGTAATATTCAACTTCAAATCCTTCTTTGACAGTGCCACATATTGATCCATTTCCAATGATTCATAAAAATCGGGAACTTCACACAACTCATTCAAAAAGGCATTAATACGAGCCCTGTTTGAAGACACAAATTCAGCTAGGTTGCTCATGTATGGTTCTTTAGAATAAGATGGTTTATTGGCCAGGTTTTGTAGCATCTTAGCAATCAGTGTCAAAACTCTTCGTGCGTTATCTGTTGGAAACTTGTCAACAAGCATATATGTTTGTGGAGTAACAATGGCTGGATTAATAAATCTGAGAAAGAAAAAGGCACCAATAAGAGAACACACTGCTGTTTCAGACACATTGGGGTATTTTCGACGAGTCAAAAGACGAATTTGTTTGCATATCCATCGGATTCCATACGGCACCGATTTTAAAGAAGCTATAATGGTATTTAACAAATCATTTGCAAGCTGGTCAAGTTCAAGTAATCTTGGCTTGATGAGTTGTTGCACTTGTGGATTTCTAAATGCATCTTCTGGAGTAATATGTGGTCGAGTATGATACAATTCTTCATTGTTTTCAATAAGTTCATCATAAACTTTTAATGGGTTAATCTCGAGATTTAAACCTTTATGTTCGATAATCTTGTTCAAACTTCCAGAAAGACATGATCGTAAATAAGTTTGACCAGGACCACGGCGGGTATAAGTTGTCATCATACGAGAAACAGGTGTGTTTGCACGTAGTAATGAAGAAAACTCGAGAGCGTTATCAAATTGATGAGCCAAAACGGCTTGAAACATGGATAAAAGCAAATGTTCTTCACGCTGTTCATACTGATTTCCAAAAATTGTAAACATGACCGTTTGCAACAAAGAATCGATTTCAGCCATAGAAACCAGCCTGCATAAAACTGCGATATTTTTTGGTTCGCTCTGTAAAAGGAAAAACAAGTTGCCATAGAGCTCAGTCTTTTTTCGATCTGGGAAATACTCGTCACCACCTTTATCATCCGATTGGTTTGGATTATCTTGTTCCAGCCGTGATGCAACTTCATTTTGCTCTTCAATGCCCATTCTGTTTTGAATCAACAAGGCAATACGACCATCAAGATAGCGAACGTCTTTTTCCAACAAAAAGTTCTTTTTGGACTGTTGACTAATGTTTGTTTTTAATTCTCGAAGCAATTTTTGAGCTTTGGCCAGTTCATCATCAATGTCATCATCACGATCAACACCACCCATAGACATGTATAAAGCCGCAACCGAGTAACGTTTTGACTGGCGATTAGAGTTAGAAGAGCCCATCATTGTCCCGGTTGAATGGTCACCGATCTGTCGACGAGGCGTTGGCAACGGCAAGTTTACTTCATCGCTCATTTTGTTTTTCTTGTGCAGATTTTGAAGACCAAAACCAAAAGTGGTGGGGATTTTAAAGTGTGATGGAAAAGGAGAACAAAAAAAGGGGTCCTTGAACACTTTAAAAATGTCCAAAGCACAACTTTAATCAAAACAACACACAAACTGTTTTATATAAAATATACACAAATCATTAAATAGTACTACAGCGTATCAACATCTTGAATCGACTGTTCGTGTTCTCGTTGTTCTCTGGCTTTAGCTCGTTGCGTGCGGTTTTCCAATTCTTTGTTGGGATACAGAGAAGTCTGTGAAAAGTTATGAGAACAACTTGGAACTGGACATTTGATTGTGCCAGAATATGAACTGTTGAACACGTCCATGATGGCAGCACGAGAAAAGGAATGGTTACAAACCTTTGAAGTGTATGGTTCTTCAAAGTATTGTTTGGTTAGTGGACATTTGAAAGATTCTCTGGTCTGTTCAACAATCACATCCTCATCGCTTTCTTCATAGTCACTAAATTCTCTCCCAATATTGGGAGCAGACGAATCAAAGTGAAACACTCTCCAAACATCTTCCTTCATTTTCCGGTAATCTTGATCCTGACCATACTTTTGGTAATTAGGAAGTTGGGTATATTTCTGTAACGCCTGTTGGTAGTTGCGTTTATAAGTAACAGCAAAGTTTTCAACAGCCATGTCGTTGATATTTCGTTCATTGATATTTTCAAAATTAGGAGGAAAGTTGTATTCAGAAACAGTTTTGTCTTTGGCTTGTTTAGAAATCTTATCACGGTTTTTGACATCAATCATTGACCGAAAAGCAGAGTCGATTT
>JAJLVH010000800.1:0-15466 GCA_030570155.1 Magnusiomyces magnusii
AAAAAAAAAAAAAAAAAAAAAAAATACAATTGAAAAACGAAAACGGAGATTTTTGCTGGGATTTTGCGAATTCAGTGACGAAACAATCGATAGGTGTTGATGACTAATAATCAAATAATTAGTAATAGTCTGTATGATTATTACTGATTAATAATATTCACATAACAACCAACCATATATTTTTGTTTTTTTCACCACCACCACCAAACCCACCAACGCTCAAGCCCTCAAAGCTTATCACCACTGCTGCCATTTTCCCTTCCACCTTGTTTTTCTCCACACCGTTTTCTCAGACACCATGCCTTCTTTATTCTTAGGTGTCTACACTGCATTATATCCATACCAGGCCCAAACCGATCAGGAGCTTGATCTTGCTCCTGGCGATCTTCTTTATTTGCTCGAGAAGTCTACCGAAGATGACTGGTGGAAAGTGAAAAAGCGCGTGCCTGGTGCTGAAACTGAAGAACCAATTGGCTTGGTTCCTAACAATTATATCCAACAAGTGAGTTTTTAACATGAATTGATGAGATTTTGAACCGTCATGAAAAGCTAATTCCATATATTAATTTTTCTTTTAGGCACCAGTAATTGCGTCTGCGAGAGCTCTTTATACTTATGACCGCCAAACCGAAGAAGAGCTTTCATTCACAGAAGACGATGTTTTTGATGTTTATGACACGTCCGATAACGACTGGATTCTCGTGGGTTCTCAAAAAGTTCCAGAGTTTGGTTTTGTACCTTCCAATTACATCCAAACCGGTTCTTCTGGTGCTCCCCCTGCTTCTGCTAATTCGGCACCACCTGCCCCGGCTATTGAACAACCTCAGCAACCTGCTGCTCCATCAACTTTTGGTCAAGGCCCCGTATCTGCCTATGTGCCTCCACCTCCTCCTCCTACTTTTGTTTCTCCAAACAAGCCTTTACCTGAAATGCCACAGGAACCAGAACCAGAACCCGAACGCGAGCCTGAACGCGAACGATACGACCGCCGTAACCGAAATTATTCTAGAGATACCCCTGATCAATACGAAGAACAAGAAGAAGAAGAAGAAGAGGAAGAAGCTCCTCCTTTGCCTACTCGTACTCGTGACAATTCTGCTTCAGCACCCCAACTTCCTTCTGCTTCTTCTAAACCTTCTAAATCCGAACGTGACCAACAGTTTCATAATTGGTATGTTCAAGAAGTTGACGGCAGAAAAAAGTTCAAGGCTACTTTATCAATTGGAAACGGTTCTATTATGTACTCTTCAACTAGAACCGAGTCTAATGCTCAGCAATGGCCAATTGACGATTTACTTAATTACAACTCTGAAAAAAAGCATGTTTTCCTTGAACTTCAGCATCCTACACTTTCTCTTGATTTACACGCTGGATCCAAAGAAACTGCTGAAGAAATCACTTCAGTGCTCGGCGACCTGTCTGGTGCAAACAAGGCTTTTGGACTTCGAGAAGTTCTTGCTGCCGCAAAATCGGCTGGCCAAAAAATGGGCAAGGTTTTGTACAACTTTCAAGCCCAGCAAGATGACGAAGTTTCTGCAAAAGAGGGTGAAAACATTTTCATCATTGATTCGGAGCGTTCGCGTGAATGGTGGCTTATCCGCAATGCTCAAGGCCGTGAGGGTATGATTCCTGCTTCTTATATTGAGGTTGCTCCTGAACCGACTTCTTCGAAGCGACTTTCGTTTTATCCTAGCAGATCCAAGTCTAAATCAGAAAAGCCCAAACGCAAAGCTAGTCTTTTTTCCAAGAAGGATAAAGGAAAAGAGCGCGAAGAACGTGAACAAAGAGAATACGAACTTGCCAAAGAGCGTGAATTTCAGCGTCAGGAATCTCGACGTAGAGAACACGAAAGTCGTGAAGATAGAAGAGAAGAACGACGTGAACGTGAAAAAAGCAGTCATTCTTCTAAAACCAAGCCTGATTCTAGTAAAATTCGTACTTGGACTGATCGTTCTGGCGCATTTAAAGTCGATGCTGCCTTTCTTGGATGTGTTGATGGAAAAATCCATTTGCACAAGATCAATGGAGTTAAAATTGCAGTTGCTGCTAACAAAATGTCTATGGAAGATTTAGATTATGTTGAAAGATTAACCGGCATGTCATTAGAAGACGATAAGCCACTTGCTGATGTCAAAAGATCTAAAACGGGTGTTAGAAAAAGCAGTCCTAAACCTATTCCAGGTGGTGTATCAACTGGTGAAGCCCAACCTTCTCGTCCTGCTGAACCTGTTGTGACTAAAATTGATGCACCTGCTGTTGACCCAAGAGCATCTCAACCTAGTAAATCTGCAGTTCCTGAGTTTGACTGGTTTGGGTTCTTTTTGGATTGCGGTGTTGATATCAACAATTGTCAAAGATATGCAATCAACTTTAACCGTGATCAAATGGACGAATCTGTTCTTCCTGACATTACCTCAGATGTTCTTCGAACTCTTGGTCTTAAAGAAGGCGATATTCTTCGTGTCACCAAAAAACTTGACGAAAAGTATAATAGGCAAAAACTTGATGGGCAAAAAACCGGAGGACTGTTTTCTAATGAAGATGGAACGCTTAGAAACAACACTTCAAAGACCCAACCTCAGCAAGTGCCTGCTGCTCCTCCATTACCCGAAGTCTTACCACAGTCTCAAAATGGAACTGTTTCAAATGGTAATACCCAAGGATTTTCTGACGACGCTTGGGCTGTTAAAAATGCTCCAGCTCCAGCTCCGGCTCCAGCTCCAGCACCAGCACCAGTTCCAGCACCAGCACCAGCACCAGTACCAGCTCCACCTCCAGCACCACAAGCAGCTGCTTATCCTAATAACGTACCTGCTGCAAGTTCTTCTGCTAGTGTTGCTTCAATTGCTCCTCAACAAGTTCCTCCTCCACAGCAGCCACAACCAACTGGCGCGCTTAAGGACTTTTTGGAGTTTGTTCCTCTTAAACCTCAACAAACTGCAGCAGCCGCAAATTCCTCAAACGTGTACAAACAAAGTCTTGATTCGTCGGTTGCTGCACCATCGGTTTCTACAACTGGATCTGCACAGCCCATGCAGCAACAAAGAACTGGCGGAGGCACTATTCTCACGATTCCGGTCACGATTCCCATTGCTATTCAGCCCATGGCCACGGGTGGGTTTGCCCGTGAGCCGTTGAACCCGTTTTTGACAGGTGCTGCGGGTGCATTGGGAGCCCAAGCTACAGGCGGATTTTCAAATTTTACGTCAATGACGGGTCAGATGACGGGTCAAATGGCTGCTCAGTTGACAGGTGGAGCTCCATTAGTAGGACAATTCACAGGAGGAGCACCGATTGCAGCTCAGCCTACAACCAATCCATTCATGGGGCAAATGACTGCTCAGTTGACAGGTGGAGCTCCATTAGTAGGACAATTCACAGGAGGAGCACCGATTGCAGCTCAACCTACAACCAATCCATTTATGACGCAGCAAGCCAATGCAACAGGATTTGGAGGATTAAATGGTACAGTGTCGTCGACGCCGGGATTCACGATGCCGCAGACCACGTTTGGAGGATTCAATTCGGCAGCGGCTCCGACCAATTTGTTTGGTCAAGGCGCGGTTGGAAATAACATGTCGTTGAATCAGTTGAATAATCAAATGACTGGTATGAGTTTGCAGCAGAATGCGCAACCAAACATGTTTCAAAACATGTTTTCTCAATCTCAACCTCAGTCAACATTTGGACAATCTCAACCTCAGCCAACATTTGGGCAACCACAACCTCAACAGAATGGATACCAAATGTCTATCCAACCATTACAAACACAACCTACAGGATTTGGATTTGGCAACATGGGAAGCCAACAAACCGGTTTCGGAAACGTATTTGGACAACAGCAACAGCAACAGCAACAGCCGATGGGATTCATGAGTAATGGCAATCTTTCCAGTTTGACACCTCAACAAACGGGGCCACCCCCCAGTATCAGTTTTGGAGGCCAGCAGGCGTTGGCGGCCACGCCTACGGGACGCCGAGCCAACTTGAATGCAGCAACTGCGCAGAATCCGTTTGGATTTTAGATTTATTTTGATTTAATTTGAATAGTTTTAATAGTTTTAATAGAGTATAAATGTAAAAGCGGCGAGTGGACAATGATGCATCTAGTGTAACACAATAATGTGGGCGCGGCGCGCGGCTGGATCAAGAAAAAAAAAACTGAAATAAAAAATTTTTAAATTTTATTCACGCATGAAATCAAAGAAATAAAGACAAAGTGTTGAGAAAGATTAGACCGTTGACGCGAGCAGTGAACTCATTTGCGTGTTTGAGAATGTCGCCCGAACCAAAAGATTTAAACGATTTGAAACCACCCAACTTTGATACCGACCCACTCGTGTCGCGATACCCCAAACCCACGGGCCGGGAGCTGTACGAATCGCTGGGATCGCCCAAAACCGTGGTGGCCCCGATGGTGGACCAGTCGGAGCTGGCGTGGCGGATCCTGAGCCGCCGCCACGGCGCCGACCTGTGCTACACGCCGATGTACCACGCGCGCCTGTTTGCCACGAGCGAGACGTACCGCGGCGACATGTTTTGCGAGGCCGACGGGGATCCCAAGTTTGACCGGCCGCTGGTGGTGCAGTTCTGTGCCAACAAGCCGGACGAGCTGCTGGCGGCGGCCAGGCTGGTCGAAGGGCGCTGCGACGCTGTGGACCTGAACCTGGGGTGTCCGCAGGGCATTGCGCGCCGCGGCCACTACGGCGCGTTTTTGATGGAAGATTGGGACCTGATTTGGAATCTGATCAACGTGCTCCACAAAGAGCTCAAGATACCAGTCACGGCCAAGATCCGGGTGTACACAGACAAGGAAAAGACGCTGGCGTACGCGAAGCATGTGCTGTCGGCCGGAGCACAATTTTTGACGGTGCACGGGCGAACGAGGGAAATGAAGGGCCAGCAGACGGGCATTGCCGACTGGGAGATGATCAAGTACCTTCGCGACAACCTGCCTGCCGACACGGTGATGATTTCTAATGGCAATGTGATATACCCCGAAGACGTTGAGCGCAGCATCGAGTACATTGGCGTGGACGCGGTGATGAGCGCCGAGGGCAATCTGTACAACCCGTGCATATTCAACCGGCAAGACCGCCACCGGGTCGACGACCAGTTTCCGCGGGTGGACAAGCTGCTGCGGGAGTATTTCGAGGTCGTGAAGGCCACACCGGGCAACGCGTCGAAAACGGCGATGAAGTCGCATTTCTTCAAGATCATGCACGCGTTCCTGCCGGTGCACACGGACATCCGCAACAAGCTGGGACAGATCCGCAAGTCGGAGATGGGGTTGTACGAGGAGATCGTGAGGGAGGTGGAGTCGCGGGTGCAGAAGGTGTACGAGGCGGGCGATGGCTACGAGCAGGACGTCCTGGTGGAAGACGGGTCGTACAAGGAGATCCCGTACTGGCGAGCGCAACCGTATTTCCGCGCGGTGAACGGCGTCAAGGCCAACGGCAAGAGAACTAAGGAAGAAAAAGAAGATAAAGATGAAAAAGACGAAAAAGAACCAAAAAAGAAGAAGAATTGAATTTGTAGCTATGTAGAAACCTAGATCAGCGAATATACTTGTCCATGAACCTGCGATGGAAGTCGGAGCGGAGGGCGTCGTTGACGAAGCCTTTGGCTTGAGCTTCAGGCCGGACGGCGATGCCCTTGGCCTGGTTCTGGAAGACGGCGTCGTCGAACCAGTGCGATGATGATGATGATGATGATGAGGAGGAGGAGGTGTTGATGGCCTTGAGTTTGGCGCGTTCCTGTTGGATTTTGGCGAGTTCCAAGCGGAGGTCGTCGTCGTCGTCATCATCATCACTATCATCACTATCATCACTATCACCATCATCACCATCACTATCACCACCACTACTATCACCACCACTACTATCACCACTCACATCTTCAGGATCAACCTCTAATCGCTGCCTCTTCACCTCTTTTCTACCTTCACCCTCCAACAACCGCGCCTTCAGCACCTCCCGGTCCGACAGCATCACGTCCTCGTCCAGAATCGCGCTCTCGGCCACGCCGCCCTGCCCGGGCTGCCGGTACTTCAGCTTGTTGTGCGCCGGCAGCAGGCGCGTGTGCAGGATCGTGCCCGCCGACTGCGAGCTCTTGCCCTTGGCCGGGTCAAACGTTGGTCGATGTGCGGTGGTCATTTTATTCTATAGCCTTTATTCTTTAGTTTAGTCGCAGTTCCAAACCTCCATTCCCACCTTTTTTATTCTCACCACCACCCTAACCCCTCGCCACGAATGAACGGCCCCTCCGCCAGCCCGTTTGTCTACAACGACCCCGACCGCCAGAACGCCGAGCGCCCAGAGCCGCCGCTCGAAGACTTTCCCGTCGTGGCCCCGCACCCCTCCGTCCGCCACTCCATCCATGCCACCACCACCACCACCACCATCAACGACTCCTTCCAGATGCCGCCCAACAAAGCCTCCGACCCCATCCAGCTGCAAACCTCCTCCTTCTTCGGCCTGCCCTCGTCCCAGGAAGCCGCCGACGCCGTCAACTCCCCAACCTTTGCCCATCTAGACCTCCACTCCTCGACGGCTCCGCTCGTGAAAAAACCGACCCACCAGCCACAACCTTCAACCTCCTCAACAGCAACAGCAACTCCCGGCACCGACAATGAAAATACCGACACCGACAACACCGACAAATCCCCCATGCTGTACAAATCCGCATTATCCTACACCGATGTCCGTGACTATGCCTATCCTGAAACTCATCCCTTACACTATGGAGTCCCACCTGCCTCTTCCGATGAAGAAGACGAATACTCCGATGACTTTTATGACTCAAACGATCAAGACCAAGACCAAGACCAAAACTACCCCGACTCGTACCGCATGGACGGGGGCCCGCCGTGGCGCGAAGACCCGGACCTGGCCTCGCCCGTCGTCACGCTGCACTCGGTCGGCGACCGAATCAGCCGCGAGTTTGAGTTCTCCGTGGCCTCCGCCGACGAGATCCACGGCCGCGCGGTCGCGCTCTTTGACTTTGTGCCCGAAAACGACAACGAGGCGCCGCTCAAGGTCGGCCAGGTCATCTGGGTCTCGTACCGCCACGGCCAGGGCTGGCTCGTCGCCGAGGACCCGGCCACTGGCGAAACCGGGCTGGTGCCCGAAGAGTATGTGCGGATGATGCCCTCGCACTCGTCGCACGACGTTGGCTCGAGCAGGCTGTCAATGTCGATGAACTCAGAAAAAGAACCAATCGATTCAAATTATACGGACACAAGTATAAGTAAAAACTAGTTGAAAAATTAAATTGTATTGTTTATTTATTTATTAAAAACCTCATGAAAACAATTCTTCGTATTCTCCAAACAAATCGTCTTCGTCATTCTCGTCTTTTGCGTCATGGCCAAACGTCGCAACTATCGTTTGTTCCAACTCTTTTTCAAACGTTTCTTTGTGTTCATCTCTGTGCTCATCTTTGTGCTCATCATCTTTTGGCGACGTCACAAACGCAGACGGCGGATCAGACGAAATGTCGCCAGGTGTGTCTCTTATCGATGTATCGTCCATCGCCACATCTCCAGCTGGCGTGCCTCCAACCGACATCTCTTCCAAGACTACATCTGCCATGACTGTCTCTTCCAAAACCACATCTTCCAAGACTACATCGTCCATGGCTACATCTTCCATTGGCGTACCTCCTGTTGAACTGAATGATAAAGAAACAGACGCCATAACAGCTGGAGCCGCCGAACTATTGCTATTATTCAGGCTAATGGTATTATTATCATCATTGTCAATATTATCATTTTCCATCAACGATGACGACGGTCTTCGACTACCAGAATCACTCAAGTTTCCAATCGATTCAAGACTCTTACTATTCTTCTTTTTAACACTCGAATTGGATCCTGACAACCCACTCTTTCGTTTACTTTCTTTATCATGATCTCCTCCATTACTTCCAAGCAACCCATCAAGGTCGTCCTCTTCATGTCCCGGTATCGTTTTAAGTTGTCTTTTCTTGATCTCAATCTCCTGTTTGATCTTTTTGATATCATTGAGCACTCGGTTCTTGAGAATTGGATTCTTTCGTGCTTCTGCCTCCTTTTCTTTTTGTCCCAAACTGTGCACCAAATCACGCACCTCTTCCCGAACAATTTTGTACCGTTTAATGGCTTCTTGTGCTTCATCGTCGTCATCATTATCTTCATCATCGTCATCGTCATCGTCATCATCCTCTTCGTCTTCATTATCTTCATCGTCATCATCGTCATCCTCTTCTTCATCATCATCCTCTTCTTCTTCTTCTTTACTCTCAACTTCGGGTTTAAGTTTATGAGATTTGGCTCCTTCATTCGTTTCATCAGCAACACTCTTGAGTGCCTTTTCAAATTCAACATCCAAATCTGAAAAGTCCATATCTTCTTCTTCACGTACCGGTGGAGCCGTCGAAACATTAGAAACTTTGGCACTTGGCTTTATAACCAGCCCCATTTTTTTGTTCTTTAAACTATCCTCTTCATTTTCTTCTTCCTCTTCATCCTCGTCCTCATCTTCGTCGTCATCTTCATCCTCGTCTTCTTCATCATCACCAGGTTTCGGCGTTAATGCAACGCTGCCAGCACGAGACGTTGAATTTCCATTCAAAGCACTGGCATCCAAAACTTCATAAGCAGTTTTAATGGCTTCCTTGTCTTTTCGAAACAGCTCGTCGACTCTGGCTTCCACACTTTCAATAACCTTTCTAGAAATCCGTTTTCGAAACCGTCGACGACGCACGTTATAAAGTGGTGGCGTGATGCCGTGGGGTATAGAAGTTGCTTCGGAAACATCTAAAGATGTCGAATCCAGTTTAAATACGTCATCTTCATACTGAATAGGCTCAGTAACCATCAACATTTGACAAACATCTGCAACTTTATAAACGTTTTTTCGATCAAACGATTTCTGAGCCTCTGTGATTGTAGGAAGATCAACAAGTTTGGCTGCAAACAGTTGGCCATGGATAGTGACAACAGCTCTTCGTGCGTCTTTAAACTTGATGTTTACGTTTTTGAGCTCGCCTTGTTCACCTTCACAAGCAGCACGCAAAAAGTCTAAATGCTGGCCAGGCACCATTCGCAAAACAATAGCTTCTTCAATCATTGGATCGTCCTCACGGTCAGGCGCCTCAGAATCGTAACCAGAGCCGGATTGTCGGACGGGTTTGACACGGATTTTGGGAACTTTATCTTTTTTGGATTTCAACACGACTTTTGGCGTATTTCTAGAAGATCCGTTACGATGAGCTGGCGGTTTATTGTTATTGTTTTCGTTGATGGATTCAATTGGAGTTTGGTCTATTGAGTTTTTTAACTTGTCGTCTTGGATATTTGGTTCAGTACCATCTGCTTCTTTGATTTTGGTTGAGGGATTGACGAGTTTGATTTTTGGAGCTTTTATCGCTTTTGTGTCTGATTTCTTGGTATTTGCTTTTGTTTTCACGGCTTTGGGAGGTTTTGGAGGTTTATTAGCTTTCGCAGTTTTAGGAGCTGTCGTCGATAGCTTAACCTTCAGTTTTGGAATTGTACTGGTATCTTGATTATTTGCATCCAAAGACGCGTTTGACGGATTAGAATCCTGGTTAATGGAAATCAGAGGTTTTGTCAAATTGTTGGTATCAGTGACAGTTTCGTTACTTGACGGCAAAACTGCATCGTTGGCGGAATTTTCAACAGCAAACTTCTGGGTAGGCGGTTCATTGATGTCGGCACCGTCGGATTGCGATCTCTTTCGTTTGTTTTTGCGCTGTGCTTTTGGTTTTGATTTGGCTGGTTTGGCAGCAGTGGGTTCTAAAGATTCTAAAGATTCTAAAGGTTCCAAAGGTTCCGATGTCGGGAATTGGGAATCTGTTTCTGGTTTTTCGGAATCTTCAGAAGTTTTATTTTTTAGTTTGAGGCGAATCATTTTTGTGTTTTTCAATGTTGAATATGGTTTAAAAAAATAATATAAATAAAAAATGAAAAAAAAAAAGAATTGAAATGTGAAAGCCGGGTAACTGTTACTTTTGAAAATGGCGAAAGAATCTCTCGACAGGCGATAAACGTTAAAAAAGCTTGTTTCCGAGTTATTGACAAACCTAACCCACAATACAGAGCAAACGGCTGACGCGTCCCAAAACGGAAAAACTCACGCCGGTTTACAATTCAATTCAATTCAAAATATGAAAATACAAATAAAATCAACGAGCCCCCGTCACAAGAATTAGATTTTGCTTAATCAAATGATAGATTTCACCGTCAATATTAATTTCTTTATAGACCCGAATCCCATGAATATAATCCTTGATACCTTCTTTAGGCTCTCCATTCTCTTTTTCCGCTTCTAACGTATGATGCTTTTGGAACCGTTTAATGTATTCATCGTCAGCCCACATGGGAACACTGAAAAGCTCTGTTTCAACATTTTTGAATCCTGCTTTGGCGAATGTTTTTTCCATCTCTTCTTTAGTAAACCCGCCGTGATGAGGAACAACTTCATCTTTGGTCTTGTTTTCTGCAACTTTAGTGCCAGACTTTCGGACCAAGTCAACAACAAATAATTTTCCGCCATCAACGATTTGGTCATAAAGAAGTTTGGTTGTTTGGTCAATGTCTTCTAAATGATGATAACTTAAAGAAGAAACAGCAACATCAAAGTTTCCAAGTCCAACTGGAATTTCGTTTTTATGACTTTCTACTGAAGCCTCATCAAACAAATTCAATTCGTAGCCACCAACATATTTAGACGACAAGTGGGTTTTTGCCACCTTCTCGTTAAAAACGGCAATCATCTCTTTAGAAATATCAATTCCAACCACCTTTTTGACTTGAGGAGCAATATTCATGCTCACGATTCCTGTACCACAGCCAAAATCAAGCACCTTTGTTTTCTCGCGATTGAAGTTGTTGGTGTTAACGTACCCGATATCTTCGTCATATATTTCAGGCTCACTGAGTCGTGACGGAAGAACAGGTTCCGTCTCAACTATATTGGGAAACTGTAAAATCGCTCGTGCAATTTGTCCACCCAGTCTCAGACTATAAACATTGTCGTATTTCTTGGACGCTTCGCTGAAGTATTTGCGATTGGCTTCGATTTGTTCTGCAGACATTTTGGCAAGAATTGACAGAATTGAAGTGGTGGTAAGAGCGAAGGCGAGAATGCGGGAATAAGTTGGTTTTGGATCCAGGTCACGATCCACGACATGTGACAGCAATCATTCCGGAACTTGGCTCTAAACAACGAGGCGCGAAATGCTGGGCTCCGAAAGTTCCGTCGGTCACGTTTGTTTCAGTGTGAGACAGCGGCCGGTGTTGCATTTAACGTGTGCGGACTGGCGGAAACAAACGGAACATGCAGCGCTGTGTAATGATGAGTAATCCATCTCTAATCAGTTTTGATTTGTTTCAATTGGTTTTGATTAGTTTTTTGACAATGCTTGTTTGTATCAACCCCAGAAAACTATAAATATTCGGCCGGTGCCACTTTTGTTTTCTTTTTTTTTTTTTTCTATTATTAATTATTGTTATTTTAAATTTCTATCAAGCTATTATCAAAAATGTCTTTTGGTGGTAGAAATTATAGATCTCATGATCGTGATGATTGTGATGATCGTGATAACCGTGGAAACCGTGGAGACCGAGACCGTGGAGATCGTGGCTATCGTGATCGAGATAATGGATATTCTAATGGATACAACTCAAATGGAGGTTATCGTGACCGTCCAAACAATCATTTCAATGACCGTTCTAATGACCGTTCTAGTGACCGTTTTGATAATCGCTCTAACCGTTTTGGTGGAAACCTTAAACCAATTGATTGGAATCTCGATGAACTTCCAACTTTTGAAAAAAACTTTTATAGAGAAGATCCTGCAGTTTCTGAGCGGTCTCAACAAGAAGTCGATGAGTTCCGCAAAGACCATGAAATGATTCTCAATGGACATGACATTCCTAAACCTGTCACCTCTTTTGATGAAGCTGGTTTTCCTGCTTATGTTCTTAAAGAAGTCAATTCCCAGGGTTTTGATTCTCCTACTCCTATCCAATCTCAAGGCTGGCCTATGGCTCTTTCTGGTCGTGATGTAATTGGCATTGCTGCTACCGGCTCTGGTAAAACTCTTTCTTATTGTCTTCCTGCAATTGTCCATATCAACGCTCAACCTTTTCTTGCTCGTGGCGATGGCCCTATTGTTCTTGTTTTGGCTCCGACTCGTGAATTGGCTGTTCAGATTCAACAAGAATGTAGCAAGTTTGGTAAATCTTCTAGTATCAGAAACACGTGTGTTTATGGCGGTGTTCCCCGTGGTCCTCAAATCCGTGAACTATCTCGTGGTGTCGAGATTGTAATTGCTACTCCCGGTCGACTTATTGATATGCTTGACTCTGGCAAAACTAATCTTAAACGTGTTACTTACCTTGTTCTTGACGAAGCCGATCGTATGCTTGATATGGGTTTTGAGCCTCAGATTAGACAAATTGTCGATCAAATTAGACCTGATCGTCAGACTCTCATGTGGTCTGCCACTTGGCCTAAAGAAGTCCAGCGTCTTGCTGATGACTATCTCAAGGACTTTATTCAAGTCAATGTTGGTTCCCTTGAACTAGCTGCTTCTCATAATATCACACAAATTGTCGAAGTTGTCAGCGATTACGAAAAAAGAGAACGTATGGCTAAACACATTGAAGAAGCTATGGATGATAAAAACAACAAAATCATCATTTTTACTAGTACTAAGCGAACTGCTGATGAAATCACTAAATTCCTTCGTCAAGATGGTTGGCCTGCTTTGGCCATTCACGGCGACAAGTCTCAAAATGAGCGTGATTGGGTTTTGAATGAATTCAAAACTGGTAAATCGCCTATTATGGTTGCCACTGATGTTGCGTCTCGTGGTATTGGTAAGTTTTTTTTTTTTTTTTTTTTTTTTTTTCTTTACTTTAAAGTTTAAGCTTTCGATACCCGATTTGTTGCTTGAACGCAAATACCTTTAAACCATTCTCTAAAAGCCGTTTCATTTTTTATTCGTTCTGAGTATTTCAATGGGATCGTTCAATGGTTAATGTTTTGAATATACAAGATTGTATGATTCCAGTAATGCTTATTGGGATTGTATGTTCTAGTAGCCTGCAATTCGACAAGACCTATCGGCATAATACCCAAAGTGCTTAGTTACCCTTTTTCACACTTGCTACAAACGATCAAGGCACTTTTTGTATATAGATTGTTTATCATTTATGCCATTGCAGGTTTTAATAGAACTCTCTGTTTGTCTTTATCATCTTGTTTTCTTTTTACTTTTGAACAAAGTGAGAGAAGGAGATGAGAAAAGACAAACAAATGATTAAGTCTTGTTTATTTTCAAAACGTAGAACAATCCTGTTTTCTTTTTTTTTTTTTTTTCAAATAGAATTTGTCGGCTTATAGTAAGATGGCATTCTATTCTGCTTTTTTTTTTTTTTTTTTTTTTTTTTTTTTTTTTGGCTTTTAAAGAGTTAAACAGGCAAGAACGACGGATATCTTCACATCACTATGATCAATGCTCTCTTTGTCAATTATTAATTAGCTGCTTTTACTAGACGTCAAGGGAATAACGCACGTCATCAACTACGACTACCCCAACAACAGCGAAGACTATGTCCACCGCATCGGCCGGACCGGGCGAGCAGGATCCTCGGGCACGGCCATCACCTTCTTCACGCAGGACAACCGCAAGCAGGCAAGCGACCTGGTCACGGTGTTGCGGGAGGCGAACCAGGAGGTCAACCCGAAGCTCGTGGAGATGGCGAGGGGCAGCGGCCGTGGTGGAGGTGGGTACTCGCGCTATGGCGGAGGTCGTGGAGGTTATAGTGACCGCGGTCGTGGAGGTCGTGGCGGGTTTAGAGATCGTGGCGGATTTAGAGGTCGTGGCGGGTTCAGAGGTCGCGGTGGAGGTTATGGCGGAAGCCGTGGGGGCTACGGTGGAAGTCGTGGAGGAGGTTATGGTGGAAGTTACGGCGATGGAGGAAATCGTGGAGGATGGTCACAGTAAAGATTTGCTTTAAACAACCGGCTTTGTATTTTTTTTTCATACTACATCAACTATAAACCCCTAAACTTTTAAACTACAAACCTCCAAACACGCATTTCACTGGTCTTGCATCGACAACTTGATGGCAAGCGCCAAATCGTCGTCCACTTGTCCATTTGTTGGCGAATGCACGTTTCCTTTTCCTTTTCCTTTATTCTTCTTTTTATTCTTCTTTTTGGACTTTTCAAGTGCCGCAACCATCCAGGAATCGTTACCGTCTTCGTCGCCATTGTTGTCGTTGTCTCTTGGATACGAGTAGCCGTCGTATCTCATATCCGTGTTGTTGTCGTTCCAGTAGCTGGTTTTGGGCTTGGGTTTGGAAGCGGTGTCATTTGCAACACTGTTGGAAGTATTGTTGGAACTACTGATATCTGACTTTTGGGTATCTGAACTTTGGGCAACGGGATTGCTGATGTCGGAACTGCTGACATTCTCGGTATTAGAACTGTCAACGTTAGCATTAACAGAACTAGATTCAGCAACACCAACTCCACTTCCTTCTCCACGCTGACGTGCCCAAGATCCAGAAGATGAAGATGACGAAGTTGAAGACTTGCGTGACTGTAATAACTCGTTAACCGGCTGTTCCCAATACCAATTATACATATCATTATCGTCATCATCAAACTCTTCAAACTCTTCAAACTCCTGATACGAACTTGCGTTGGCTTCATTTTCCAATAACGACAACTGAATAGCTGCCTTCAAATCCTCATCCTCTTCTTCAATGTCATCCAACACAGTTTCCGGATCTCCACTAGACCGGGACGGCAACGTTTCCTGTTGCACATTATTTGTAGAATCTTCACTAATCAACATTGCGTACCGAATCATCTCTTCTTCCGACATTTCATTCAAAAAAGCAGTATCTTTTGTCATTTCTCCATACTTCCGAGCTTCTGCATCATCATCTTTATGCTTTTGTATCAGCTCTTGTGCAATTTCGTAATCGTCTTCCATTTCTTTCAAAATGTCAAGATTGCTGGTTGCATTGTTTTCGTTAGAATTGCGACGTGGGCCTCCTGCCAAAACTCGTTTCTTGATACCTTTATTCTTGGACTTTTTTCCAGTCGCTGTTGTCGTAGATCCATTCACGGAACCTTCTAATCCTCCACCATAACTAAAATATTGAATCACATTATCAATAATAGCAACACCATTACATTTGGTTGCATCCGGATTCAGTTCAAGACTAAAGTAATGAAATCTAAACGCTGAAATGTCCCAAATCTTTCGAGAAATTCGTTTGGTACCTTGGCGATGAAGTTTTCCAGTCAAAAGATTGTAAATCAACACTCTGCCACGGTTAGAACAAACTGCGAATACAAGCGAATTGGTGGCAATCGCTTCAATATCAGAACCTGTGCCAAATGGCTTGGGAACTTTTAAAAATGAACGAATTTCAGGAATA
>JAJLVH010000801.1:0-15412 GCA_030570155.1 Magnusiomyces magnusii
ATTGGGTATACTTTCAAGGTACTTGACTGCTGTGTCATATTCGCCTAGCTGGTATTCCAATAAAGCAAGCTGTGAAGTCAACCGGTTTTGGATTCTAACTCGATCAGCAACTTGAAACTCTTTTAAAGCTTTATTAGTAAGAAGTCGATACTGTGAATAAAAGGTATCACTGCTAGCCAAATACTCTTTCATGGTTTCGTTTGACACTTCATAAGGCTCATTATCATCTTCTTCAGCATCGTCATCAAGTGAAATTTCTGACAAAACACCTTCAATGAGCCAACCTTTAGCTTTTGCAATTGCTTCTAAAGACTGCCGTTCCACCAAAATCAATTCACCACGGCCTTCAGCAACTTCCCGAACAACTCCGCCGTTAGCCCAGCTTGTAGCGCGCATAAACTCTTCACAAACATTGTAACACCATTCCGAAATGGCTTGGCCACGTTTTTTGCAAGGTCTGAGAATGCCAGTGGTTTCTCCAAAAAAAGAGCGTAATCTTAAAAACAATTCTCCAGCCTTCATTGACGCAATTGACATTGGGGTAGATATTTTGGCAACGCATAACAAAAGATGGGATTGTCGACCAAACAAATAGCAACGGAAATCAAAAAGTGTGATTTGATTTGAAAGAATAGCATGCCGGATATCATTATTTTTTTGCATAACCAGCAATGGTTCAGGTAAGGAATCAAAACCCACTGAAGAGAAAATGGAAATATCTTTGTTATCTGTCATTTGATCATATGAAGCCTCTAATTCATCATAAAGTAACAAGGCGTCTTCAAAAAGATTCATTTGTTGAAAAGCTATTGCTAAGCCTTCCTTCATGACAAAAAACTTTCCATAATTCCAGCCAAGAACATGACGTTCTGCTTCCAATTTGTTGATTTCATTTTGGTAAACATCAACTCTAGTACTAAAGGAATCAAAAATGCCTTCTTTGACATGGGCAAGCAAATCTCTCCAAGCTTCATTTTTTTCATGCTCAGACGCATAATCGTGTTTGATTTGAATCACTCTTTCTTTTTTAGACCCATTGTTGAAATCAATCTTGATTTTATCAAACACACCATACTTGAACCGGTTTCCGGACGTGGCCTTACCACCTTGTGGCACATAATGAACAATCAACCATTCAGTTGGATCCCGAACACCTTCTATACTTTTCGTAAACCATTCACGCAAAACTTTTCGAATGGTGCTTCGATACATTTCATTGTCTTCACACTTGACAAACGCAATTTTCAAGTATGGAGCCGGGGACATGCCCAAGATCTGATGTTTTGGAGCAGATTGATGCTGAGCTGTTTCCTCCACGAAATCGACATCGAGTTCAGGAATTGTACGAAGCGGTCTTAACGGGTGGTTCCAATGCAGATTGGTGAGTGGAAGATGGGAATAAAAGTCGTCTTTGATTTCATTGAAAACGTCAAAGGGGTCATAATAAGCTATGACTGTTTTTTGATCTAAAGGTGGAATTGTTTCGTTGTTGGACATTGTTCATTCTTTAAAAAAAAAAAAACTTGATTCAAGGGGTGAATAAAAAAAAAAAAGAATGAAATATGATAAAATAGAAGTACAAAACCGAAATAAATGAAAGAAAAAAAAAAAAAAAATGAAATTTCACTTGAAATAAAATTTCTGAATAAAAAAAAAGGCAAGATCAAAGTTTACGACACGCGTCAAAATAACAATGGAAAAAATAAAAATCGGTTTGTTGATAACGTCACAACTGTCAAAAGCTACAGAGTGTCGTCACGTGTGTTGGTATGTGTTTCACACGTGGGCGTGCTGGGTGGAAGCTAGGTCAAGTGTGAATTCATTACAATCTATATTGGGTTTTTGAAACGGCGATCGGGATCAAGCAGTGATTTGCATCAGCTTCTCGTAACAGGAAAACATGCACATGCCCAGCACACTTGTTCGGATCAACGAGATAGAAAGGCCTCTGTACATGTTTCTGTGAAATAGCTCGTTGAACTTGATATTAGGATGTTTGGGGTAGTTTGGCGGTTTCTTCTCGTAAAAACTAGTACCGCTTCCTTCTTTTCCACTATTGGAATCACTCACGGGTTTGGACAACACATAAGTCATCACGTCGCGCTGGTATCTAGATTTGATTGTATCTAATGGATAAACAGCAACCCAAGAAAATGCACCAGACAATCCGCCGGCAACGGCAACGGATACTGGATGTGGTTCAGGTGAATCAAACAACAACAGCGAAACGGCAGATCGAATGGAATCGTAAACACCAAAATAAACGCCAGAACCAATACCGTCTCGAATGATCATGTATCTAAAACCAGAATAAAGACTCATCCAACCGCTTCTTTTGACAAGTTGTTTGACAATTTGTGTGGTTCCAAGAGGTTTAATAGCATTTGCTGCTTCAGTAACATGATTTGGAATTGCTTTTGAGGCAGTTTTCGTACTACTATTTAGTCCACCAGCCATTTCGATTTCATAAGCACGTCTTCGAATAACCAACTCAATCTGAGAGCCTAGTTTTGTCAATTCAAAAGGGCTGGCAATAAACGAAGTACTTAATCCGGCAAGCATGCCAGAACTGAAAGAAACAGGAAGTTGTCGAATAATGTAATTAGATGTGGACGTTGGTATTGCCGAATGTTCCATTTCTCGCTGCTTGGCTTCTTCCTTGTCGTAACTTATAACAGCAGGTGGTTTATAGAAAAAAGACCAAAAGATGTGTGTATATGGTTTTGAGTATGTGAAAATAGACATTGACCAAGATCTCATTAAAGAAGAAGAAATCTAAAATTTTCAATGTTAGTTTTTTTTTTTAAAACAAAAAAAAAATAAATAAAAATAAAACTTACCAATGGGGCTGTTAAACCTCTATAGAAACCAATAATTCCTTCATTTTTGTAGGTATCAACAATACAATCCCAATTTCCATTATACTTGTAAGTTTGAAGCCGAGTTTTGACCGAGTCAAGAGGAAACCCAAAGGCGACAGCAAACACTGATGCCGCCAATGAATTCATTGACGTTCTGTATGCACGAATAGGTTCGGGGTATGTAAATAGTATTTCTGCATTTGGTCGATTTAAATCGTCGGTTGTATTTGATGCATTTTGTTTGTTTTTGATAAGGGAAGCAGATTCTAAAGCAGGAGAAGGAGTAGGTATTATAGAATAGTTAGATGCTTTAGCAACTTTCCAAAAACTTGAAGAGTATGTAGGAGAAACCAATGAAGATTGTTTCTCGTGAATTGGCTGATTTGGTATAGACATTTTGGTATTAAAAAAAATGTATAATGAGAATGATAATAATAATAATAATAAAAAGGGTTTTGCTAATTGCACATTTGGTGTAATTTAATAGAAATAATCAAGTATAAAAGATCAAAGAAACACATAGTCCACCACGAATGGGTATTTTTACAAGTGACGAAAAGCGAAATTTCTATGTATAATTGGTATTAATGAGTCGTGATCTAGAGACCTTTAATAAAAAAACGTGCCATATTCCGAGCAGTGCAAAAAAAAAAAAAAAAAATAAAAATGATAATTCCAATCCGATTTTGATTTCTTCTATTAAAAAAATTTAAAGAATAAAAAATCTTGTTGTTTTGAAGTTGATGACAAGAAGAAAGAAAAACTGAGACTGGAAAAAAATGCTGGACTTTTTATTATTTGATTTTTTTTTGTGACGAAGGTTATTAACAAAAGTTCCGACTGAGTCATGGTTCAAATCGGCCAATCACAGCCGCGTGTTGCGCTGTGCAAAGCGGACCGCGTTTTCGAGCTTCAGCTTGTCACGTGGTTGAGGACCATCCGACTGAGGAAATGCGGCCAAAAGAATCAGATTCTAATATATTCTAGTATAAGAAACGAAACTTGGATCAGTTCATGTTTCCGATTATTTTCAAGTACAACAATAAGAAAAACCAAACATCTCAAACCGTTGAAAGTGGCAGCAGCCGTACATTGTGTGTGTGCATGATTATGAGAGCTATTTAACAAACCCATGTTTTGAGTGAATTATTTGGGACCAAAATTTTTAGAAAGTGGTGTTTTTTTTACAATTGTGGATCAAGTTTTCAAGTTTCAGTTTAAAAAGTTTGTATATTTTAAATTATAAAGGTCGTTCAAGTCATGATATTATCTATAAAAAAACATATTGTTTTCATTTCATTCTATTTTATTTGCGTCATTGTGTCAATGCGTCTTGATTATTATTATTGTTATTATTGTCGATTGCTGATTGTTGTTGTAGACTATCGCTTGAAATAACGTAATTCAATAGGACGTAATATATTAAAAACAACAAAAGCAAAGGCAAAACTCAGCTCAAAACCAATATCACCACCATAATCTCCAATTTTTTTAGCCAGCGGCCCTACCCACCAAACCTGGTTCATACCAACAGCGGTACCAGCAATGCCGCAGCAAAAAGAAATGCCGGCAGCCAACCCAACTGGTAACTTTTCGGGATTGTCGTACTCGTCTGGTTCATAACCAGCAAAGCCCTTTTTATAGAAAAAGTGCTCGGAAATACCAATAGCGGTATAGATGGCTAACCAATAACCAATCAAGTTCATAAAGTCTTCCATGACGTTGTCAAACTCGTAGTAAGCAGGAATAGCAATTGCAAGAGAAACGGCGGCACCGATAAATGTCCAAACCATACGAGGCACACGTCTGAATTTGATCCAAACGGTTTGGGCACTCAAAGACAAAGAGTAAAGATTAGGAATATTGTTAGAAACAGTAGAAAGAGCCAAGACAACAATACAGAACTGGCCAAAACCGTGAAGAGAGTCTTCGACCAGAATAGAGTAGAACAGACCACCAATACTGTTTTCTTTGTAACTGGCAGCCCAAGATTCGTTTGTAAGAGTTCCAGTAGCGCATGCAGCACCAAGAATCATAGCAATCATGAGAGGAGCGTTAAGACAGATGACGACGGCCCAATAGATTCTCCAACGAGAGGTGTTTTTGTTGAGATAGCAAGTGAAATCTGCAGAATAACTTGTCCAACCGGTTGCGAAACCATAGACGGTTGCACCAAAAGAAAGAACGTTGCCAGCAGTCGTGGGCCCGCTTCCCATAGTACCGTAGGTGAAGGTTTTTGCCTTGCCCATTCTGATAGCCAGAATAAGGAAAATGACGACATTGGGAATCCACGACCATTTTTCAAACATGTGAGCAACGTGATAACCAAGAACCGAAATAAAAAAGGTGATTACGACAATGATGAGAACACCGGCCCAAGGAGGCAAAGAGCCGTTGTTGACGGTGTGTAACAGCTGAGCAGAAACAATGGTGTTGACGGCAGTCCAGCCAATACAGGAAATGATGTTGATGATGGAAGGAACAGCAGAGAAATAGGGGCCAAACCAGAAACGAGTGATGATCATTTGGCGAAGACCCATGAGAGGACCAAAGGTAGAAAAGAGACCTACGGACTGGGAGCCCAAGATGTTGAAAAAGATGATGACCAGGAAGGCGGTCCAGAAGTCCAGGTTGAATAAGGTGATTCCCAGGACACCAATAGCAAAGGTAGCGATGACCATATTGGCACCAAACCACATGGAAGCAGTATCCCATAACGAACTGTCGACCTGTTCTTCTTCAGGAATACGCTCGACACCACGGACTTCAGCATTTAAGGATTTGGCAAAAGCGTTGAGACGTTCGTAGAAAGAGCGGCTGCTCTTGTCGACTTCCCCAGTCTGATCTAAACTGTCGACTTCAGTGACGACTTTTTCTTTAGTGTAGGACGTTTTATTGTCAGTTTGGCTTTCAATATCCATCGTTGGTGATGTCATGTTTCCATAGAATTAATATAAACCTGAAGAATAAGAAAAAGAATGAAAAAAAAAAGCTTTTAAAATCGAATGAAAAGTTTAAAATCTACAAAAAAAAAAAAAAAATTTCATCAAGTCATTTTGAAAAAAACAGCGGAAACGAATACAACAGGTCCTAACCCTTGAGGAAAGAAAAAGAGTCGGATGTTTACGCAAAAACGGAAACAAGACACTGGCCGTAAAAAGAGTAAAAAAGCGAATGTAAAACGGACGAGAGCACAGGCAGCGAAAATGCAACGATCTCATTTGTCACAAACCAGATCGTTGATAGAGAGTAAAAACAACAAAAGGGCGGCCAAGACGGGCATCACAAGACCAGGCGAGAACGGACATTAGTCACTGCTGACCCGGGTTTTGCCGCTGTGACAGGTGATGTAATAGAAATGTAATATAAATGTAACACAAGTGTCATGAATGTCATAAATGTAACCAACTCACCAAAAACAAACAAAAAACAACAAAAGACAGGCGATTGGCGTGTATTTAGGAAAAGTCGCGGCGCGAGGCAGAGCCAGAGATCAGCAAATCCGACCAAAACCGCGACGCGAAATCAGAATTTGACGGTGCAGCGTGACGCCGTCTACACCACGTATATCTGGGTCCGCGCGCCCTGGCCAATCACGCGCCAGTGCGGCTGGCACGGGTCATCCGCGTGACTGGGCACACCGACTACGCCGCGCGGGGAACGTGAAACCCAGCGCAAAAGCCAATTCTGGCGCGCACGCCGTTCTTCAGCGCTCGCGTCTGCTATAAAACGACTCTGGCATCCCCAGAGCAAAAATCCATTTTTTTTAGACTTTCTCCTCTTTTTCTCGTCTTGAACCGATTTCCCCGTTTTCTATATAAACACGCCGATATCCCGCTCTTCAATTCTTTTTTTTTTTTTTTTTTTTTTGAAAAACGAATAAATTTATACCCCTTGTCCAACACCATCAACACTCAAAATGCCTGCTAAGAAAGAAGCCACCGCTGTCGAACTCGCTCCCTCTGCCGATGTTCCCGCCACCAAGGCCAAAAAGCCTACTTATCACAGTACGTTTATAATTCCCTTATCAAATAACCCTGTTAAAAAAATTATACTTTTTCTTTGTCTATTTCATTCTTATCTAACGCGTTTTTTTTAATTAGAAATGATCACTGAAGCCATTATTCAGGTTAGTTTTTAAAAAAATCCACTTTTGTCTTGTGTCAAAACGCAAATCATTCCCCTTCAACAATCCCCAATTCCTAACGCGTTTTTAATTCCTTTTGATTCAGCTCAAAGAACGTAATGGTTCTAGGTATGTTTTTTTTTTTTTTTTTTTTTGGTTGGGGCTTTGGCACCACATGACATTCGATATCCTTTATTATAACAGCCTCATACCACCACCGCTACGACTCTACAAACGAGCCAACACTAACTTTTTAATATTTCCTTTTGCCATTTAGCCGTCCTGCCATTAAGAAATTCATCCACCAAAACTTCAACATTGAACCTTCTGCCAGCTTTGATGTTCACTTCAACCAAGCCATCAAGAAGGGTATCAGCAACGACGAATTCCTTCTTCCCAAGGGTATGTTTTAATCTTTTTTTTCTTTTGTTTTCAGTCACTAACTTTTACAAAGGCCCCTCTGGAACTATCAAGTTGAAGAAGCCCGAACCAAAGAAGGCTGCTCCTAAAAAGTCTGCCGTCACCAAGAAGGCTGTTGCTGCCAAGAAGGAATCCAAGGAAAAGGATGCTGAGGAAAAGCCTGCAAAGAAGGCCGCTCCCAAGAAGACTGCCGCTAAGAAGGATTCCGAAGAAAAGCCAGCCAAGAAGGCTGCTGCCGCTACCACAAAGAAGGCTGTCGCTAAGAAGGATGCCGCTGAAGACAAGCCAGCCAAGAAGTCTACCAAGAAGGATGCCGCTGAAGAAAAGCCTGCAAAGAAGGCTGCTTCCAAGAAGAATGCCACCTCCAAGACTACCACCTCCAAGACGACTACTGGAAAGGTTGCCAAGGGCGAAAGAAAAACCAGATCAACCGCAAAGACTGTTAAAGCATGAAGAGGATCGAAGGAACGAAAACAATAGAGTTTTATTTTTTCCACAATCCCTTTTTCTTTTAATGACTTTATGATTTTTCTTTCTCGATCAAAGTGCAAGGCTTTGTCTCTCTTTGCATGTCTTCTTTTCTGTGTTTTTGTTATTATTATTTCATTGATGACGCTCTTTGTTTTTTTTATATTTTGTCTTTTGAAACTGTTTTAATTGTTTGAAGTTTATATTTAATACTTGTTACTCTGGTTGCTGTGGCTACAGTGGGCAAAAAGAGCTTTTGCCGCATCGCTCGCCGCACTGGCGCAAACGTGCTGCGATAAGGGGTGTGCATGTATGTATGCTGGCGGCGCACGGTTGTTTCAAAACTAGTTCCAGCTGTGGCTGTTTCTTGTTCATCCTTGCGAACTGAAAAACGGCGTCGAGCTGGTCGACGAGTGTCCCGAACTTGCATTGACACCGATTCCCGAGTTGATGCCATACGAAGTATTGGTCAAAGGCGTAGAAAACCCAATGCTGTAGTTGTCTCCTTCTTTTCTCACACTTTGTGACACAGATCTTCTTGATCCAGGCTGCCTTTTTTGATACCATTCAGCTGTGGCCTTATCAAACATATCAACCAACCGTTTTTCGTCTTGACAAAATTCTCTAAACTCTTGAAAAAGTCGTTCTGACTTTTCAAGATTATATCCCTTACTACCACTACTAGTATTACTATTATCTTGATTTGTAGATTGTTCAGGTGTATTGGGTCTTGGCGATGAAACTTGGGTTTTTGCCATGCCATTATTGGTACCATTGTTGTTGTTGCCATCATACGACGCATTTGGTCCGTTATTCGTAATAGGCAAAGAGCACGCAGGTCCTGACGATTCTGACGATCCTGACGACAAATCAACTCGGTTCAATGCCAACGAGTTGACCATCAACACAAACTCGCCGTCATCCAACACTTGTGCAATGGTTAGACCGCTTTTGTGTACGTACTGGAAATACTTGTATGACGGCTTTCCCCACGAAAACTCAACATCCATTCGTTCCGTCAGTGCAGTGGCAATGGGCCCGGTATCGTGAAAGTAATTGCACTTTCTCAATAAATGTTTGTGATAGTAAAGCGGATCGTCTGCAAGTACTTCTGAAGAAACATTCAATTCTGGTAAATGTGACGCTGATGCCGTTGGTGAAGCTGGTGTATGTGGCGGCGATACCGACGCCGTTGACATTGACGGAGACAAAGGTAACGTTTCTTTAGAATTTCCGAAATTAGATCCTTTACCATCACCAGTTAATGATTGTCTTGTTTCAACTTCATCTTCACCCAGCTTTGAGTCTTTCGAGTTTTGTGCTTGCTGCGCTTGTTGCTTTTGCTGCTTTTCTCGAACAACAGTCACTGGGTCAATCACCATTGTCTGTCTAAACAACGAACAAAATGGATTGGTTTTAGGCAACTGGGTGATCTCTTCTAACGGCACTTGTGCCAACCGCAGTCCATACCGAGAAACCATTTTATGAATGTACGCCAACGTATCGTCAATACACTTGGGCATCGTGTTAAGCCATTCAACTCTCAGCTGGAAACAGTTTTCTGGATTATGGACTTGGTCAATATGGATTGTCAAAATTTCTGGTTTAGACGATCGTGTGCCTGAAGTTCCTGTATCAATCTTGTACCACATCGACCGGCTCAGCATAACTTTAGGTTTCATGCTTCCAGCTTTACCAGAGCTTCCAATTGGATTCGATGAAAATTGCGATACACTAGTCAAGTTGTCAGATTCTTCATCTTCCTGAACACCTTGTAACCCAGGTGACGAGTTTTTGCTTTGACCAATGACCACAGGAGAATGCGAATTGCTGTTATTGCCACTGGTATTGTGGTTAGTATTGGTATCATGAACGCTTCCAGTGCGTTGATGTCCATTTGAACCAACCCCACTTCCATGCATCATATCTTTCAATGAAGTTGTCGATGCAATCCGGCCTTTAAGTTTAAGTGTATTCGAATCACCCGACAGTGATGACACCTGCTTCTTCAAAACAGATGGAGAAAAAATGGAACTCAACGCACGTTGCTCGTCATATTCAGGTGTAAGCTGATAAAAGTAATGCCCATTCAAAAACGAGTGTCTATCCTCAACATGGTGAAAAACTCCTTGGTCCATCAACCGGTTACCGTAATCAACAGCTTCTTCTATTGTCTTGATATCCGTAAAGTTACCCAACAACCACATCACCAAATCGGTTCCAATAAAGCAATGATAATGGATTTTCAAATGCCATTTCCTGTTCATAAACCTGATGCCATTTTTAGACAAAAGTTCCGACGCAAACTTGGCAATTGGAGTAGACCGAGTAAGTCTTTCTGTAGGCTGAGCAAATAACGAATTTTTGCGTAGAGACAAGCCTCCATCTTCATGGCTACTGTCGCGATCCCGCTTGCAAATGACTTGGTCATAAGGCCCAACATTATCGTACAGATTCAACAAATACGGTGCAAGCTCGCCAGTATAAAAACGAATTTCGGGAATCCACGCGTCTTCCATTTTGATTGTTTTGTCAGTGCATGTTTGCATCTCGTCAGGTGTATAGTATTTTCCCTTTTGTAAAAAGGCAGACAATTCTTGTAACCCTTCCAATCTGATTTCTTCAGCAGTCAAATTTTCCTTGGGTCCCTTGGAAGAGCGAGTGGTGCTATGAGGAACTTCAATTGGAATGAGCACGTAGCGGATTCTGTACAATCTTTCTTCATCCAAAACATTGGCGTCATAACCATTGAGCAACTGATCAATCTTGTTCCAATTAAAAGTAACTGGTAAATCAAACATGCGCACAAAATTAGGGGTATAAGTTGCTTCATAACGGGTCTTGACAAGTGGATAATAAATTTGCTCATTTTTAGAAGATGATCGAGAGTGATGGTCATTTTGAGCCGCCATTTCTGCTTGAACAATTTCAGGCACATCCCGATGGTTAAGCTTTTTGGTATACACTCTGACAGTAATTGAGTTTCCGCTTTCACTTTCAAATGATATGCGATGGATTTGATTTCCCAATGACATGTATATCTTTTTACCAGTCACGTCTTTCTGCATGATTTCGAAAACGCTGTCTGGATTGCCGCGGAAATGTTCGCTTTCGACATGTGCTACTCGTCCTTTTGCAATAATTTGGAATCCCATTGATATTCTAACTGCAATCATTTCGTTGAAAAGTTCGCTCATAGACTTGAACTCCGCAGATCCTGCCAACAAAAACGAGCTATAAACCTGGGTTGTGTAATCACTTTCAAATTGACGCAATGATGGAAAACTGGAAGAAAGCAACGGCAAAGCGGCTGGCGAAATTAGAGATTGCCATTTGATAGTATGACGCTTGATTTTTCGAGGGTATGCGTACTGCCAACGGCCATAGTTGGAAATGTCAACCATTTTGTATTGAGGAACATTAGAAGGATTTTGAATGGTCATCCACATTGAATGTTCTTCTTCTTTTTCGTGGCTTTCCATATTTGATGACCATGCATTTCTTTTTGAATGAGCATGCTGGGTATTTGCGTTTAAAGCAGATTGATTATCATTACCATTGCTTCCATTAATATGATCAATGTTTTTAGCATCACCTTCTTGATCATGTGCAAAAGGTGCGATACTAGTAAACCGATTAGAAACAACAGCTTTTCCAAACGATTCTGTAGATGAAATAGACTGAATTCTGTTTGGTTGTGAAGCGAACCAGTCAGCCTTTGCTACCATTTTACCTTTACGGTTAACATGGTCATTTGGACGACTTTTGCGAACTTCGTTATTCAAAAGAGCTTGTAACTCATCAGCACTTTGATAATTTTCTGGTTTTTTATGAGTGGAATCATTTTTAGAAATGCTACTTCCAGTCGCACCAGAATTAGAAACAGGTGTAACTTTCAAGTTGTTGGATTTTATAGTATCTTCTGCTCCGGGTGCCATAATGACTTTAACATTAGGCCGATTGTTGATTGCATTTGAGAGTTTTCCAGGAACAGAGACCACGGAACCGCTAAATGAAGGCGCTGGAACAGAAATTGGAGGTGTTGGTGAATGAACCAGAATAGAACCCAAAACTGGTGGCACATCGTAAACAATATTATTATTATTAATATTAGTTACAGCTGGAATAGCCGGCTTTGAAAAAATATTCATTGCTGTAGACACTGTGGTTGAAATATTGGACGCAGCATCATTAACTAATGGGTTTGTTAATAAATTTCCAGCAGAATAGTCAAACACATTAGTACGAGACTCATTCATAACACCTTTATGCATATTTTGGTTTGCATCTGCCATGTGAAGATTAGACAATGCTCCAGGGTTTGTAGTCAAATGAGAATCTGGATGTGAGTTTAGTCTAGTTGATGTGTTTCCTTTAGAAAGTTGCAAAATTCCATTCGCCAAAATCGGGGAATTAATGTCAATTGGCGCAGTCTGTTTCTTATAATGGACTACAGGTTGTGGATGTGTTTGGATAGTCAACACATCCGAATTGTCTTCAGAACGATATGCAGCTGTGCTGGTATTTGGGTATTTGTCTGGGTGCCTGGAATTGTCAGTCATTGTAAAATTACTGTTGATCGTACTGGTATCTTCGTCACGATGATAAAATGATCGTAAAGTAGAAATGCTAGGAATGTTGGCAAGAAACCCAGATTTGCGGTCTGAAGCATGTGTTCCTTTAGAAGCTGCTGTTTTTATGGATCCGATTGCTGATAGAATAGGAGAATTAAAAGCAGTGGTATTTGGGTTGGACGTGTATTTTGAATCTTTTTCAATCGTTTGGAATAATGAAGTTAATGTAGATGCAGCTTTGGGCTTGCTAAACTCGCCTAAAATTGGTTTAGGAAGAAGTTCTTCATCTTCCGTATCTTTTGTAAAGCCATTAGGAGAATTGGTTTGAACAATGGGGGTCACTCCTTTTGGAGAGCTTATCATCTTTGGAGCAGATATAATAGCTTTGTGATTTTGATTAAGTTTTGGCTTAACAACACCGAAAGCTCCTCTGTCATAATCATCCATGATTGTTATATCACTTTTGTTGTTTGAAAGCGAAGGCAAATACTCAATCATAATAGAACTTGCTTCATTTTCCATCACACCCATCATTTGAATTTCATATAACTTGCATCTGGGAGACCACTGAACACCGTAACGCTCGTTTGATGACCAAAATGATATGTCGAGCCAGCTCGGCACACAGTATTTGAGTTTTCCATCTCTCAAGTATCTGAATAATGGGGTAACATGTAAAGGAGGTCGACTTAAACAAATCAAATCCACGCCAATTTCCAAATTTGTAAGTTTCAAGCTTGTTTGATAAAGCAAATCATAGTTCACGTCAAAAAGACCTGTTCCTGGAGTTACAACCACTGCTTGGACTCCGGTACGCTTAAGATCTCTATCCCTAAACTTTCCAGAAACCAATTGTGTTGTAATATTGACTGCTTGAAGAAAGTTTCCTTTACTGGTTGGTAAGATCTTTCCAACAATTTTACCATTATCTTGCAACAAAACATCTTTTTCAAATCTCGCAAACTCATAGCGTAACTTTTTCATTATTTCTCCCCAGTTATTGATATCGATTTGATCCACAACCACTCTAAAGTAATCGCGGGTATCTTGAGCGACTTGACCATGCTTTAGCTTGTTGCTGTTTCCAGATATATCAACAGAAGTGAAAAAAATAATGGTCACTACATGATGGGTATCTTGCTTTTTCCATTTCTTGAAAACTTCAGGGAAAAACGAATTGATCATTTTTTGAAAGACAATATGACCTTGTTCTTCAAAATGCCACATTTCTGCCGACATTTGAATAAAAAATATAAGTCTTGAAGATTCAGAGCGGTACACGATCCGAGTTTTGTCGCCAATGTATCCAGAATACACTTTTTTGCCATCGCGGTATACTTCATTGATGGTGACACGAATGACACCGCAGTGAGTAATAATTTCGTTACGGAAACAGCATTTTCCAGTTAATTCTGATGAAATTCGCCACATATCTGCACGAGTCAAGTAAAGGTCTTTAAACTTGATTTCAACAGTATCGGCTTCGACATCAGCAGGGTTTCGCTAAAAACAACGACAACGATGATTATTGTTAGATTATTATTAGATTAGAACTGACAATGAAAAAGAACCAAATATAACTTACAAGTCTCACTTGGACTTTACTTCGAGTTGGAACATCTATTGCATCTTGTACTTGACCAGATTCAATGGTGATCTAAAATTATGTCAATACTTGAGAAATCGTTTTCTAAAAGCAAAATAAATAAATGAATAAAAAAAACATACTTGAGCTTGTGAAGTTATATTAGTTTTAGTTTCACTTAATGGCTTGACGACACAGTACACTTTTCTTCCAAGTTTATTTCCGCCACTTCCGTCATTTCCAATTCTTCTGATCTCCATGATATCGCCTTCTTTTGCACCAGGAGGCAAGCGTTTCATCAATACTTGGACATGGTCTTCTACATCATGAGTTTGATGAATCCATGCCGCCAGTTGAACAGGCCCCGCTTTGTATTTGGCGATTGCTGGGTCATTCATATCGCCTAGGGGATTTGAAGCTTCCAAATATTCTAAAGTGGTATGTTGTGATGAAGGTTTTGGAATCTGTTGAAATGGTACTTGTGATAAGTTATGGTTGGTAGTATTATTGCTTGAACCAGGTTTTGTCAAGTGACTAGAAGTTGGACTTGGACGAGTCGAAACTGAACTAACTGGAGTATCAAACGATGAAGAATTGTGGTGATAAGACTGGGGATATGCACTGGAGTTGTGACGATGACGATTCCCATGCCTATGCGGTTGTTGTTGTTGGTGAAGTTGTTGGTTAGTGTGAAGCGTAGATTGTATGCCAACGCTAGGACGGCGCTGCATGATTAGATATAGGCCTTGTCAGTGTTTAGTACTTGGTGAAAACCATATGGAAAAAAAGTTGATTCTTTAAACAATTGGCGTCCAGTGACGATTCAGGCTTTGTTTTCTATGTTTTGAAGGGTTCAATTGAACAAATACCAGCAATCTGGAGACTCGTGAGGTCTTGACGAGTGTTGCAAAAGTCGCTTGATTGTGATAATAGCGCCAAACGTGACAAACGCGTGATACACGCAAAAGCGCACATGATGATTACCAGGTGCCGGCTTTCTCCACAAAAAGAATTTCAAAATACGCATCAACTTTTTCTTTTTTTCACCCAAAAAAACAATTGTTGGAAAAGCATCATGGATTATATTTCATCGCTTAATTCTTCGGCATTAGATCCAAATACACCGACGCTATTTGAGCTGTTTAGTGCCCGGGAATTGGATGCTTTAATAGGACCTTCTATCCGGTACATCATTACATTTTATGCACAACGGCACCCGAGATATTTGCTTCGACTTGCCACAAAATTTGACGAAATCTATGCGCTGCTGTTTGGAATAGTTGAATACTACCATCTCAAAAACTGGAACGCGACATTCACAGAAAAGTTTTATGGACTTAAGCGAACAAGGGTATTGAATAGCGGAGCCATAAGCTCG